>PVJI01009684.1:0-64140 GCA_004026765.1 Micronycteris hirsuta | reverse complement strand
GAGCATCTCCCACCTGTAGGGCTGGGGGAAGGGCAGGTCTGGGGCTTGGGGTGGCCGGATTTTCCTGCTGTTTCTCCACGTGCACAGAATTGGCCTGGTCTGCGGCCCCTGGTAACAGCACCGTTCCTCCCTCTGGCTGTGCAGCTGAAGAGGTGCAAGTGTCTCAAAACGGAGGAGTCTCATGGCCTGGGGGTGACCTGCAGGGGTCTGACGCATGCTATGGGACTGCCCCTTGACCCGCTGGGGGGGTCCAAAGGCTGCGCCTCAGTGAGTGGGGATCGATGGCGTTCTTGGGCGCAGAGGGCACAGCTCCAAGGCCCCTTCGCCCAGGCCCCTGCTCCAGTGCGCACAGCCGCCCCCGCCTGCACTGTGTGGTCCTCAGGCGTCCATGCAAGTATTTTAGTATCATTAAAGTCAGAAGAAAAAAGGGAATATAATCCAGCCTGGAATATATTTTTCTTTATACCGATAGTCAGAGATAATAATTTGAATATCTATATGCATTTTTTTTTAAAATTTTTATGGAGGAAGGGGTCTGTCGAAGAGAAATTTCCTAGGTCCTGTGAACGCCACAATGCAGCCTGGACTCTGTACTTCCTCCTCCTGCAAGACCACACCCCCAAGACAGAGAGCAGAGGGGCTGAGCTCACAGGGAACCGGTGGGGCCCTGGCTCTAGCACTTGGCAGCTTTGTGACCCTGGCTGAGCTGCTCAGCCCCTCCGAGCCTCAGTTTCCTCCTCTGTAAAACGAGATAATGAACGAATGAAAGGCTTTTAGCAAAATTACCTCCGAGCACATAAAAAGCATCTAACCTATCAAAGCTATTAAAAAAAAATAAAGTCGATCAGCCTGGTATTCAAGGCCATTCACATAATGGATAGTTGCTGAATGCCTGCTGTGAATCAGCTCTGTGCTGGGCCCTTGCTTGCTCTTTGGCTTCTGCAGACCCTGGTCCCTACCGGGCTCATGTCTGTATCTCCATCAACCCACTCCCCATTCCTGGCTTTCAGAGACCCTGATAGGTCCTGCTTAAGCCCCCTCTCCTTCCTTCACTTTGATTTCCTAACTTGCCACTGCACCCTTGGAATTCTTTTCCCGATCTGGCCAGGCAGCCCCACCTGGACCCAGAGAAGGTCAGCTGTGATCTCGTCACCTGTTGCTCACTGCAGAAGAAGCCGCCCCAACCTTTGTTCCAAGCACATCCCCATAGCCCGGTGGGCCCCATTTGGACACAAGGCCCCCTGCCCACCTCCTCCACAGAGCCACATCCAAGTGGAGCCCTGGCTTCTTCTGCTTTAAGTTTTCCCAACAATCTGCAGAAACCTGGGTCAGGCAACCTCCCATTTGAAATGTTGACAACCTCAGCTTCCTAATAAAATAAAAGCCTGTTTTCTATCTTATCCCTGCCAAAGACATCACGAATGATTGATTGATTGATTTAAAGAAATTAAAACATGTCACATATTTTATAAGCAACTTAACCACCCATGCTGAGGTCTGGGTACTTGACATGAAGGCTCCAGCTTTAAACGTGGAAATATTTTTCAGTACCAAATTCAGTGTAAAATATGAAAAGATGAACAACGAGCAAAGCTAATTTCTTTTCTCCTCAATGGCACTAAAAACTTCTGGAGCTCCAGATTTTTTTTTTTTTTTTTTTTTTTGTGGTGGTATCCATGGCTTAAATTAGGAGAAAAACACATAAACTAAGTACAAAAAAAAATTGTCATGATGCAAAGATACTGGGTCAATGAGTTACAAACAAATAAACAAACACCCCCTTTCCTCATTCCCATCTGCTCTCAGGTACTCAAAACCCTCTGGACCTTGGCTTATTTCTCCAGTTTTGTCTTCCCAACAATCCCTTCACACCTATCCCACCCAATGGACCCCACATTCTGCATTCCCAAGACATGCCTCCTTGCTCCTCACCTGTGCTGTTCCCTCTGCCCGAGGTGCTCTCTCCTCCTACCCCCTAATCTAAACCCCCCAAGGGCAAAAATCTTAAGTCCTTCATTGCTGGATCCCAGCTCCTAGAAAAGTGCCAGACAGCCAATGGAGGCCAATTAAATATTTGGGGGAATGAAGGGTTGGTTTAGAAAACTCCTACTTATACTTCAAAACCTCAACCAAATGTTCCTGCTCTTTGTGTCACTCTTGGCAGCGTCCGGCACTGTAAGCTTCGCTCCCACCCTGCTTTGCATTGACTTCTCTTAGAGTGTTTTGCATGTCTGCAAATCAAGGAACATCTGGCATTTGTGGCAGTCAGACTCAGGTTCTAATCTTGCCTCTGACACTTCATGCATTCATTCACTCCCTCACTCAGTGAAGATTTGCCAGGCATCTGCCTCTGCGCCAGTCACTGGGCATTCAATGGTCAGCAAAGGCAGATTGGTGTCTGCTTCCCATGGAACTTCCTGTAGGCGGGCTCATTAGCCTTCCCTAGATCATTCTCTTCAGCTGTGACATGGGTAATACTTGCCCCCCACCCCTTCCTCAGGAAGTTGCTGGGCAGATGAACTTAGAGGGCACAGCAAGGCATGCCTCGCATGGAAGACACTTCTAGATTATGCCCAGGCTCCTGCTCTCTCCCTGGACTCTGAGCTCCTCCTGGTCGGGCAGGGGACAGTTCCCACTTACTTTCTCTTCCCTTGGGCACAGAGGAGGTGACAACGGGTGTTGGCCGGTATGGAGGATGGCTCAGCTGCTTTTTGTGCCAGTGTCTGTGGCTCTCTCTGACACACACACACACACACACACACACACACACACACACACACACGGTCTGGCCTGGCTTGACCTCACAGGCTCTCCAAGGCCCAGAACCTCCCTCTGCTTCTGAGTGGACTGGTGCTGGGCTCAATAAGAGTGCCAGAAAACCAGGATTTCCAGCTCTGGGAGTGGGCAGCGTTGCCCTGGGGCAGGGCCTTCCCAGTCTCTGACCCGAGGTGGCCGAGTCCCCAGACTTGGTACACTTTCACCCAATTTCTCAGAATCTCTGGGGGCAGTGATGCAAGGCAGAATGTAGAATCAGCCCCAGGCCACCCCCGCTCCTGGGCCTCTGTCCGGCCTCTCACATTCCACCGCCGGACATGTGACCAGATGGTCATTGGCCCAACCCCTTGAGCAAACAGGAGGGCATGTGAGCAGTGTTTGGCTTTAGGTCTGGACATGGTCAGTTGGTCCCTCTGCACTCCTACCCCCATTCTGCAGGGGTGGAGGGACAGACGGAGTACCTGGTCACCTGGGTTCTCATCTCAACCCCAACCTCAAGGCAAGATCTGGTGACTACCCTTCTTTTTTCTAGGCCTCAGTTTCCCTAACTGTCCCAGGGCCTGGCAGGCTGGAAGGAGAAGCAAGGCTTGGAGGCTTTTTAGTCCTTTTATCCTTCTATCAATTTCTTGGGCTTGGGGCGAGCAGGAACATGCAGTCTTCTCAGATTGAGATTCTGCAAACACTTCTTATGCACCTGCCATGCGCCATACTCAGAGATCCCTGGGATCACACCCAAACTCTCATTTTATTCTGAGTCTCAATAGTTGAGGAAACTGAAGCACAGAGAGGTTAAGCAGCTTGATGGGGGCCACACAGTAATTGGTAGAGCTGAGACTTGAACCCAGGCCTCTGGCTCTGCTCGCTGTTGTCTTCACCTAAGGCTCTGACAGGGGCAAGATGGACCACTGGAATCTCTGGCCAACACTTAGAATAATGAAAGGTATTCCAGGTTTCCTCTTGTGGTTTTACCTCCTGGGTCTTCGGGTGCCCCAGCTGGAAAACTGAGGCTCCTGTGATAGGACCCCTGAGAGCCCACCCCATGCAGAACACGGTTTGGACTCGCCAAGTGTGCCTGTGTGCCAAGGACTGTGCTGGGCCCTGGGGAGACAGCCACAAACAAAACCGGCACGATGCCTGCCTGCAGGGAGCTTGGGGTCGGTCCTGTGGAGCAGAGAGCACGAGGGAGGCAGCGCAGTGAGGGTGCTAGGGCTGTGAGTCAGTAGAAGAGGAGGTGCTGGCTGCTGACCCCTTGGATCTCAGCCTTGGTGCTCATCACCTGACTTCTGGGGAACTTTCTCTGGTTGCCGGAGCCCACGGTACCTGTACTCATTGGCAGGCCAGGTGATGTCCATCAGGAAGAGCCTCCGAACAGTGACTTCTGGGACTGGTGATTGATACCCGGGCTCCTTCCCCACTGAAGAATTAACTCCCGGTTGCCCGCGGTGGTCACTTGTCCGATCCACACATACCCTCCGTTGGCTGCCTTCTTTGCTCTGTCCAGTTTCCTACTCCTCTGCAAGCAGATGCTGGTGTCACCTCCTAAATAATCCACCAGAGGCTGATCTTTGCTGTAGCATCTGTTTCTGGGGGACCCCGGTGACTATAACATGGGACAAACCTAGGGGGCTCTGTGAGCCTGGAAGGGGGACACCTTGCCTCCTGGGACAGATGTCCACAAAAGACCCCTGAATAAAGAGAAATCTAAACTGAGACTCAGGGGTGAGTCGGGGGTAGCCAGTGAAAGGGGGGTGAGCAGAGGGAGAGGGATGGACAAGTGTTCCAGACAGAGGGACTAGCCTTTGAGGAGGCTCAGAGGCAAGTGAGGTGCAGTGATGTGGGAACGGTGAGGAGTTCATTGCAGTCACCCGTGGGATGAAGTGGGGGAGTGCTGGGAGGTGAGACAGAAACTTGGAGGCCACAGGGAGGAATTTGTATAATATTTTGTCCTAAGAGCTGTGGGGTGGGGGGAGCAGCTGCAGGATGGTTGGGGGAGGGTGCATGCTGCTGGGGCCGGCTGGAGGGCCTGGGCCCTGGGAGGGTGTCTGCTGGTCTGCAGAGGCTGAGCGTGGCCCGGATCTGCTTCCCCAGCCCCTCAGAGCATTGGAGGAACACAGAGAGGATTCCGCAGGGAAGAAGATTCCCGTCCCTTTCAAGGAACTTCTTCGACCTGCCTGTCCCCCATTTCCAGGAGCCCACAAAGCCGCGGTGCACTGCAGGTAATTACAGGCTTCAGAGGCCTGGCGCAGGGAGGCTGGGGCTGTGCAAGGTGCGGGTGGGGTGCTGCTGGCCGACAGGAGCTGTCATGCCAGCCTGGCTGCTGTGGAGGGAGCATGCAGACACCAAGTCCCCCATAAAGTTGCCCCAGAGCGGGCAGCATTTACAGGCTTTCTGAGTGGGGCATGACATCACCAGGAGCCAATCAGGGGCCCGTTGGCCCTTTTTCCTTCTTTGGGGCCTGTCTCTGTGGCCGTGGAGGTACATTCTTGGTAAAGTGGATGCCTTCTTTCGGAATGCTTGGACGCAATGGGTTTTGCAGCCAGTGGCCATGCTGATCACCTTTCAAGCAAAGCAGCCAACCCCTGAGTCCGACATTCCCTTCCAAGGCCTCCTGGGCAGCCTGAATGGGCTGCCTTGAGTTCCCTTCAAGCCACAGCTTCCAACTTCTTTGAATGAATCAGCTCCTTTTAAAATATGTCCATTTGAGAAAAATAGTCTGGATTGAGAAACACAGCAAGAATAAAACAGACACTGTGGAGCAGAGGGACCTGGATTTGAATCCCTGCCTCTACTCCTTACTCCCGGTGTTGTTTTTGGTCAAATCTCCAACCCATCTGAACCTCAGTTGTCCCATCCTTAAAATGGGGATGATGCTATCCCCTTGGTGGGGATGTTGTGGATGGGTAGGAAGTGCGTTAGCTAGTATTTTGGACAAACCCATCTTCTTCGTAGCACTTGATTCAAAGACTGCCAACCCTCCCAGGTCTACTTCCCACACGACATTTAGGGAGCAGATCTTAAGGAAGGTGGAAATAAGGCCCAGATAGGCCAAGGGTCTTGTGAAAGCTGCACTATTTAAGGGCCTTTTGTAGTTCTTCTGTGAAGCACGATCATTTGTTAGCTCCTGTTAAAAGATGCTATAACACCAACATACAACCCAACTGAAAATTTAGAAAATGCGGGAAAAGCCCTTCCCATAATCAGGCTAGCATTGCAAGTGCTGTGATCTTTATGCTCATCCACTGTGTGTGCATATTGGACTCGATTATAAACTTGAAATGTGAACACTGCTTTCCCAGTTAATGTTACAGTCTAAACGTCCTTTTGCCGGCTGCACCAGTCTCAGAGATTACCCTATTATTTCATCAAATTGATGCTGGGTGCTGTTGAATTTTACTTTCAATTATTCTTCATTCTAAATAATGCTTTAACAAACACTTTTCTTTTTCCACAGAGTGCTCCTTTTATTTGTCTCATTTCCTTAGGACAAATTCCCAGAAGTGGAATCCGTGGGTCTCAGGGTAGGCACATTTTTGTGGTTCATGATACATATTTTCCAATTTACTTTCCATAAAGGTTGTTCTAATTTGCTTTGCCTCCAGCAAAGCTTTCCTGTTGAGCGATTTCAGAGCAGCCTCGCCAGCATTGGGTATTACCATTCCCAATTTTGTTGGCTTTGAGAGAAACTGTTATCCCTTTTCATTTCGATCCTTTGTGGGTTCAGAGGTATATGTGGATTATATGACTAATGGATACATGTGTTCTTTTCTGAACATTATCTGATATTTGGGGTGGTACTGAATAAGGGGAGTCTTTCGCTACCACAGGCAATAACTCCATCCCTCTGTGCTGGCGTTGGAGGAACGGCAAGCATCTCCGCCATGCCAGACGGTAATAATTGTGATAAGCTGGGGCTGCGCCAAAGTTGGGATAAACACATGGTTACGGCAGACAATAGAGGCACAGACCTGCCCCTGATGAATGAAGTTGCTAATGTGGCTTCCTGGGGTGGATGTCAGCCAAGGGCTTCTCCTGTGACTTGCATTAAGTCCCAGGGACATCGGTAAGTGGTTTCGGGATGTGAGGAGGTGACAGGATGCTTGCCGAGCAGGAGAGGGGGTGCTGCTTGGGGTGGATGGGTGGAGTCTGGTTTCTACAGGGAACAGGAAAGGAGCAATTTGGAAGAACTTCACAGGGAGAGGGGTTTGAATGGGGTCTGCGCACAGATGTGAATTGGGGGTGATTAGGTCAGCCATCTTGGTCAGAGGCCCATCACCCGGCCCAGACTGGGTACCCCGGTGGGTCTGATCAATAGAGAGCTGTGAACAGCCAGACTCGGGTTCCAATCTAGGCTCCATCAACTGTGCTTTGCAGAAAATGTCACCATGGACTGAGGGACAAGGAACTCAGGCAGCACATCTTGGCCCACCCAGCTGCAGCCCTCGCCTCCCTTCGAACCGCACAGGCCCATGTCCTGTGTCCACAAGGCCTTCCTTGGGTGACCTTACCTCGTCCCCATGTAAAGGTTGACCTTAGGTCCAGGTACCTCCAGGCTCCTTGGATATTTGTCCTTGGAGCCCCCTGTGCAGGAGCAGCCCTTGTCTGGGTCACCCCTCTTGTGTCACCCAAGGCATTCTGATTCTCTAGCTGGAGAATGGGCTCCCCACTCAGACTTTAAAAGCCTGGACTCTTATTTATCCTCGAAACTTCCCTTCTGCCAGGAGGCCTGCTTTGGCCTCTCCAGTCAGCTGATGACCCCCTACCCCTGCCCTGTTATGTAGAAACTTTTATTGCTGTTCTTATTGCTCCAAACCCGTGACTGTCTGATCACAGGTTGATCTTCTTTTCCAGACACTGCTGGAATGTGCCAGACATTCGTGCCTCCCTCACCCTTTCCGGCACCCCCTGGCACATGGCAGATGCTCAAGGAACATTTGTTCCATGGGTGAGTGATAACATAAACATTCCACTATCTCCAAAACACTCTCCCCACATGCTGTCTTCTTTGGTATTGACCGTGTTGTGAAGGCAGACAGGCCGGGGATTGTACCCATTTCACAGACGGCAATAATGAGTAACACCAGCTGACACACTGCGAGAAGCACAGTGTGCCAGGCACAAGGCCCAGCACTTTGCAAGCAGTTTTTCCACGTAGTTGCCCCAGCAACAAGAGGAGGTAGGTACCCCATCATCCCCTCTCCCTGGCAGGAGGCTGCGGCTTGCTGAGGACAGTCACTCGCTAAGGTCACATTGCAAGGAAAGGACGCAGCTGAAATCTGAACCCAGTTGCCCAAGGCCCCACTCTGCTAGGCCGCACCTCCCAATGGCGTCATCTCCACCTTGAGTTCTGAAGGGAAGGAGCAGTGTCATTTGTCCCTGTATCTCGGGTGCCCAGCGGCACTAAATGCTGATGGAATGGATGGATGGACAGATGGATGGATGACTGGAGGTTGGCCATAGTTCTTTGGCAAGTGGAGAGTCTCCGCTTGGCCGTGTAGTCAGGAGGTGGGGCTTGGGTGTCACGTGGGGCAGATCTTGTACTTGAGTTGTTCTGGTCCTAAAACTCAAGGGTGTGTCCCCATGGGGACGCAGCGAGCAGCACGCCTGACTGCCAGTGCATCAGATATGTCTTGCCAAACACCGAAGGCAAAATGAAATGTTCTGGGAGAGCAAACAGCTGCCTCCCTCCAGTGCTGGGCAAGTGGGATCATTGCACTCCATTGACACAGGCATTCCTCTCCTGACTGATGGCCTTGGAAGATAATGTGTCCTGTGTGTGTCCCAGAGCACGGGGAGCAGCTGTAGTGAATGTGGTGGGTGGGGCAAGGGCCCACGTGTCCGGGTGGGGTGGTCGCAATCCCTTTCTAAGCAGCAGACACAGAAGGGAGGGGTCCCACCTCCTGGGCCTGCAAAGTCAGGCAGGGCCCACCGATGTCAGCATCTGCCTCTCTGCTCAGCTCTGGGCAGAGCCTGAGAGTCTGGCCAGCAGACTCCGGCCCACGGTGCTGGAGGTGCAATCAGTCATCCTGTTCTAAGCTCTGTGTGTGTGGCCTACCTGGCTGGACACAGGGATTTGTTCTTGATTGTACCCAAGGTCCAAGTGCAAAACGCAGGGCACCAGTTTTCACCTGTATCTTGTCGGCTCTCCCTATCAGGGCACTTGGCTTTGCTGATGCAACCTTTGTTGAATTCCGAGGCGGACAAGGATAGATTAAGAACAGCTAACATTTATTGAACATTTGTTCTGGGTTCAGTGAGTACCTCGTTTGGAATGTTGATATCTCAGAGTGGCTAGCAGCATGGATGGCAGAGTGGGCGAGGCTTGGGTTTAAATTTCAACACCTCTGCTTATAACTGCGTGACTCTGGGAGAGTCGCTGTACCTGTCAGAGCTCTGTTTCCTTACCTGTAGAACGTTCCGGCGAGTGACAGTCTTCGTTGCTCACGGCTGGTCGGGAAGGTCAACGGAGAGCCTGTAAACACGAGCTGTCACACAAGGCCCAGCACACGGCTGGAGGGAGAGAGAGAAGAGAGGTGTGGGGACGGGGATCAGCCTGTTGGGCCCCTACTCTGTGAGGCTGGAGGATCATTCTTGGTGTCCGCTCAGAATTCCCTGGGAGGACAGCAGCCAAAGCCAGGGCTTGTGCTAGAAAGAATTTCTAGGATTCTCTGAGCAAGAGGTAGGGCCAGATCTTGGTATGGGGGCTGCCAGAGGAGGAGGGCTGGGGCAGGGTCAGGCAGAGGGGAAAAGGGACCCCTCCGCCTGGCTTCCCAGGCTCTCGAGGGGCCCACCCCTGCTTTTCACACTCTCCTGCCCCGTCACCGCCAGTCCTCTGTGCTGCTTCCCCCAAGCAGGTCCTCACCTGCAAAGTCGCTGACAAGGATTTTCTTCCCCAGCTCCATTCTGAAGGCCATGGGTGTCTCCTCCGATGTCCTGGTGAATTTTCTTTTCCGGAAAATGGTTGTTGAATGAATGAATGAATGTGAGAATGCTTACGTTCCCTGGGTGGCTGTGTGAAAGAGGGTCAGTTCACCACCCACAGGGCAGGAGGGCGTGTAGTCACACTGGGTAGAGGACGTGTGTGTGCGTGCGCGTGTGTGTGGACAGAGGAGTGTGGAAGGTGGAGGAAAGAATCAGGCAGCCACTCCCCCTAGCCACTGGTTGCCCCCAGAGCCTGAGGTTTCCCAGGTAGGATCTCAATCTCTTGTTCCGGCTGCTGGGGGTTGGGGTGGGGGGATTGGGGAGCGGAGTGTCAGTCTGGGGCTCTTGTTTTCCTGGGAGGGGCACCGGTCCTGGGGGGAGGGAGGGGGAGATTTGTACCAGCAGCTAAGCAGATAATTGCTTGTCAGATTGATTGAAGGCTTTTCAAAATGTCTTTTCCTTGAAACAGCCTCCCATCCCCCCGATGAGCAGATTATTTGAGTTGGAACGTTTCCCCCTCAGCATTTTTTTCTCCTTTCTCAAAGTAGTAATTACTGGCCCAGTAGCCCTCCATGGCGTTTCCTGTCATTTGGAGGCTGAAGCCAGCGGCTGTTTCCTCTGCTGGGTGAGCGACAAGCAGGACAATTAGGGAAACACCCCACCCCCCAGGCTGGCCCTGAGCCCCAGGGCTCCCGGTGGCCTGACCGGGCTGCGCACCGTCCCCTGTGGGGATGGCTGGTGGGAAGGAACTGGCCGGCTGGCCAGCCGAGGGGGCTCCTGGCTCTTTTCCAAATCCCAGAGCTTCCCTCATCCTTTGTGTCCTTGTTTCCTGTGTGCCTGTGTGTATGCGTGTGCGGGTGTGCCCCTACTCCTGCCCACATGTGTGCTTGCCGTGTACGTGTGAACCACGCACGGCCTCTGTGGCTCCAGTGAAAAACCCCATAACCGGGGTCACCATCAGTGGTTTTCCTGAGGGAGCTCAGCCTTGAACCACCTGTTTAGATCTGAGAACTCTGCCAAGTGTTTGCCATTCTAAGTGGATTGGTGGCCAGCAAGATGGGGAGATAGGCAATGAAGCCAGTACAGTACAAAGCTACTTGCCACATTTAGAGGGTGAGTTTATGGGTGGTCATGGCAAATCCGTTCAGCTTTTTCATGGTTCCCAATGTTTCCAAGCTGCTCACAGTAAAATGTGGGTAAAACATTCCCAGGGTCGCTCTGCCCTCTCCGCCCACACTCAGGATTCACAGTGGCCAATAGCCTTGCATTTTGATTTTCTGTCACTCCTCTTCCCCTTCTTCCTCTTCCTCTTCTTGTCCTCCTCCCCCTTAGACTTTCCTCTCGGTTACAGAAGCCAAAACTGAGCAGGATGCAGCCCAAGATGAGATTAGGAGCTGATGAGCTGAGATGGTTTGAGTCTGTTCCAAGCCCCGGCACTCTGTGACCTTGGGCAGGTGACCTAACCACTCAGTGCCTCATGTTACCCATCTGTGAAGTGCAGCTAATAACAACAGAACCTTCGTAAGGTAGCAGTAAGAATTGAATAAGAGAATGCACGTGAACTGGCTAGCACTAAGCCCGGACCATAATCTGTGCTTAACGAATGTTTGGTAAACAAATAATAAACGCAGATCTCGTAAGGAGATCTGTACCACGGAGAAAGGTGGTAGGAAATAGGCCAACAAGGTGCATGTGGCAAGGAAGTGCGTATTTGGGGGACCCCAAGAGGTTTAGTGTGGCTGGACTAGAACGTGGGCGGCTGGGTGGAGTGTTGAAGGACAGGAGAAGGGGGTTGGGACCGCTTTGCGTGGGTGATAAAGACCATGGACCCTGGGATCGAATGGCTTGGTTCAAATTCCAGCCCTGCCACTTACTAGCTGTATTACTTCGGACAAATGACTCACCTCTCCACGTCTTAGTTCCTTTATCTATAAAAATGGGGATCACAACAGTTCCTCCTTTAGGGGACTAGATTAGCTGGGTTAATAAATGCAGAGGAGACAGAACAGTGCCCAGCTGCCCGGCCCGTGGCGAAGTGTGATAAAGGTGTTTACCGCTGTCATCACCCTTAGATATGGGGACAAGGACTGCATATGGTGGCACGTGGTTGTCTCACATGTGCATGAGCACCTGTGTGCACAGGTGAGCACCGTGCACACAGGTGCGTCCATGCCAGCAGTTTTCTGTGTGGTGTGTTTGTGTCCATACATAGGTGTGCGGTGGGCATGGGGCTCAGGGAGTCCATCCTGGACAAAGAAGTCCTCAACGAGAAGTGGAGTCCTAGGGATCCCCAGCAGCAGCTGTAAGTGTTGCTGACCAATAGGAGTCAGTCATGTTCCTACTTGAGAACTTCCTGTGACCATTCATTCATGCATTCATTCATTCATTCATTCAGCCAACAGCCCATGATGCGCCAGACCCAGACTTTTTAGCTCTTTACACTTGTTGTCTTTCTCTAGCTTGTTCTTCCTCTCTGGCCTTCTGAATTCAATTCTGACCTCACTTCCTCCAGGAAGCCTTCCTGACTGCAGCAGGCTATGTTATGGGTGTGCTTGGTGCCCAGTTTTTCGTCCCTGCAGGGAGACCAGTGATTCCTGTGTATTCACCAATGAATCCCCAGCACCAGGCACAGCCTCAGCACATGTGTCTTGGATGAGTGAATAATGAATGGCTTCACGTGAGGACACTGCAGGGCATCTAAATCCCGCTGACCAGTTCAACAGAGAGGCTGGGAGTTGGTTCAGCAGCTTCTTAATCCCTGCTGTGGTCACTGCCGGCTGAGCCTCCAGCTCCCCGCAGGAAGGTGCAGAGGCTGGAGCCTCACTGCTTACTGGGAGTTCAAGGGGCAGCAGGAGTCGGCTGTGTGGAGGCATCATGGCTGCCGGGGGTGGCGAGTTCCTCAAGGCTGCTAGATGTGTTGGGAAGCAGGGCAGGAAAGCTGTCAGCGTCCTTCAGATAATGGGGACATTCTGACCTTGGGCTCGGCCCAGTGTCCTTCCCTGGAGGCTCTAGCGTGCCAGGCCTGGACCCCCAGGGGAGGCCGAGGAAGCCGCCATGGCCGCAGTGGCGTGGACGCTGAACCCCGAACCCCGCTTTATCTCCTCTCACCACATGCGGCTGCCGTGGTGAGCACGCGGTGCTCAGTGGCTCTCAGGAAGCCGGAGCAGTTTCTGTCTCTCTGGGGGTCAGAGGTGACTGGAATTTGGCAGCCAGGGAAATGGAAACTTCCTGTGGCTGCCTCAGAGCTGAGACTGGCAGCAGGAGCCCAGACAGAGCTGGCAGCCCAGAGATGCCAAAGATGTGATTTTCCTGGCCAGTTCCTCCTGCAAGACACATGGTGGGGCTGGATTTCACAGTATATACGAGTATGGTGTGTGTGTGTGCACGCACACATGCACTATAGTGCAGACACGTGCACACATGCATGCTATGTGTGCACACAACACACATGCACACACGGCACACACATGCACACAGTATGTGCAAGTACACACATGCTATGCGTGTATGCAAGTGTAGGCATGAGGCAAGATTGTCTGTGTCTATGCCTGAGTCTGTCTGCTGGCTGTGGGCATTCCTGGTGCATGTGTGAGGCAGGAATTCATGTGTACTTGTGTGTGTTCTTACATGTACATGTGCCCAAGGTGCGAGTGAGCCTGTGTTCTGAATGCACAGAGGAGAAGCTGCCAGTGTGTGTGTGACGTGTGTGCACTGACTAGCCACCCTGCGGCCTGGCGGGATGCCGGCGGGAGGGAGGGCACAAGGGTCACCATGCGGAAAGCATCGGCCCTTGGCGCGGTCCTGGAGTCTCCGTGCCGACAGAGGTGGTACTTCTCACTGCCTGTAAATGAGATTCCCAGCCTCGCTCAGGCTGGGTATCAATCAGACACGGACAGTGGAAGGAGTGGTGATAGGCTCGCCTGTAGGGATGAGGGGTGAGCGGAGCTGCCCTGCTGTTCGGGAGGGGGCCCAGGCCTGCAGGCAGACCCTGCTCACCGATGCCCAGCCCCGTCTGGTGCCTGTGACCAGTGGGCGTTTGGGGGATCTGGCGGCCACAGGAAGGATTACATGCAGCACCAGCGATGCTGTGTGTTGGAAAAGGGGCTCTGCCTCGATCGACCACAGGTGTGTCTCCAAACCCAGGGGCTGCGGGAGCAGAGACGAAGAACCGCTGACTTACTACGGCAGTGTAGGGGCGGGGGTCTGCCCGGGGTCCCAAACGCTGAGCAGAATCTTTCCCCTCACAGCTTTAAGAGTGTGTTATTCACAGCCATTAGGTATTTGTGTTCTTTTTTCAATGCCTGCCTCTAAGACTAGACCAGGGGTTGGCAAACTATGGCCTGTGGGCTAAATGCTGCTCACTGCCTGGTTTTGTAAATAAAGTTTTATTGGAACACCACCATGCCTAGTCATTTCTGTATTTACTATGGCTGCTTTTATGCTACAATTGGAAGAGGTTGGTCACTGGGATATAGACCTGGCGTTGGCGTAACCTAAAATGTTTACCAGCTGACTCTTTACAGAAAAAACGTTGCTGACCTCCATGCTGGACTGTTAGTTTCGTGAAGGTGGGGGTTATAAGCTTGGCACATGGTAAGCGTTTAATAAATATTAGTAGTGAAATGGACGAATGACTTGATCCGTTTTGCAAGATAAAGTTGTTGGAACTCCAGGCAGAGAGAATTGCGTGCACCGAGGCATGGGGCCAGTGACCAGCACGGGGCGTGCGGGTGACGGGAGGTGTTTGGTGTGGCTGCAGTGCAGAGAGCACACACACACTTACACACACACGCACTGGGGACGTGGGAGTAACGTCACTGAGCCAGATGTGTGTGTGACGGGTGGCCAGGGGGCCGACGTGAAACTAGAGTGGTTTTGGGAGCCAGATTTGTGGGGCCTGGAAAGGATCCCATCAAAGGGTTTGGACGGTGTTTTCTGGGCACTGGGGAATCTCTGCGTGGGGGGAGGTCGTTGGGGGAGGCTCTGGGGAAGCCCAGGCAGGTGACCCTGGGCGAGCCACTTCCCTTCTCTAGACTAGTCTAGGGGCAAAGATGAAGGAGGAGAGCCTGCCTCCCTCGGCCAGGCTCAGGACTGCAGGAGGTCAGGAAGGTGAGCCCATGCAGTGGGTGCGTGCCTGGCCCTGAGCCACTAAGAAGCCGGGTTGCCAGATGAAATACAGGATGCCCAGGTAAATTTGATTTTCAGAAAAATAACAAACATGTTTTAGTATAAGCGTGCCCCAAACCCTGCCTGGGACATACGTGTACTAACACAGGATTCGGTGTTTTTCTGAAATTCAAATCTAACAGTGCCTCTTGTAACTTTTAAAATTTTATTTTTCAATTACACTTTCAATAATATTGAATACATTCAATATTATTTTATCTTAGCTTCAGGTGTACTGCCTAGTTGTTAGGCAATCATATGCTTTAGAAAGTGATTCCCCCAATATTTTCAAGTACCCGCCTGGCATCATACGTGATCTGTACAATTTTATCGACTATATTCCCCGGGCTGTACTTTACATCCCGGTGACTACCACTTTGTACTTCTCGGTCCCTTCCAATTTTCCACCCAGCCCCCCAAGCTCCACTCTTTTCTGGCAGCCGTCAGTCTGTTCGCTGTATCTGTGAGTCTGTTTCTATTTTGTTTGTTCATTCATTTTGTTCTTTAGATTTTACATAGAAGTGAAATCGTATGGTATTTGTCTTTCTCTGTCTGACTCATTTCACTGAGTGTAATATCCTCTAGGTCTGTCCGTGCTGTCGCAAATGATAAGATTTCATTCTTTTCCTATGGCCACATAATATTCTATTGTATCTATGTACCACAACTTTTAAATACACTGGGTGGCATTCTGTATGTTTATTTGTTAACTCTGGTAGCCCAACTACTAAGGGATGTTGGCTGAACCTGGGTCTTTGCTGATGGCTTCCGGGCCAGGAAAAACCAGCCAGTGAGGCCAGAAATGGGTTGACAAGTGGTGGGGCTGGCCACGGGGACTTTGAGGCCACATGGAGCCCGATCCTCTTGGCTTATGGGGAAGGACACAAAGGTCACATAGCCAGAGGCGGTCCTGACACTCTGCTTTCCTCTGTGGTTGGACAAGAAGGAGCTCTGGCTCTGGAGAGAGCTCCCCAAGTCACCCAAAGTCAAGTGGAAGGATCCTACCAGAAGGGTTGGGGAACCCGGAGGGTGGCTTCCGGAATCTTTGGAGCCATGCCTGTCTTGGCAGTAGATACAATGTGTGATCTCGGCCACATCACTTATCCCATCCTTGCCTCAATGCATCCAGCTGTAAAATGGGGCTAATTACACCCACCTCACAGGTGAGTTGTGAGGATTAATGAGTGTTTGTAAAGCCTTTGTGATCCTTGGATGAAAGACGCTCCTTACATACAAAGGGTCATTATTTTTATTATTATTATACAAGTGCCAAGTGTGATTACCTTAATTAGCTTTTTTAGATATCAAAAGCAATTAGACTGATCACTTGCTGAACTCCACTTTGGAAACCCAAGTCAGAAACTCACATATTCACCTGTCAGCTCATGGGCTGCTGCTGCTGCTGCTTCTTTGTCTTCTTCTTCTTTTGGGTGATGGAGGTCTGCACATGACAAGGGAGAGCTGGGACTCGCAAAAGAAATTTGTTTCTGGCTCTGGCTGAGAGTCATCCAATAGCAATATTTTCTAGGCATTTAACATTCCCTGAAAACAGAGGTTTTTCAGTGGAAATGCTGATGCAGGGAGTGCTAAGGGGAAGGCTTAGCTCAGTGGACCAGGCAGCCTGGGATGAATGTGAAAACATGTCTTGTCTTCCTTTCTGTCCCCAGAAACACAGGCCTCAGCCCCCAGGGCCAGTCCGGGTGAGGGGAAGGCAGCCTTACGTTTGATGGGGCAGGCCCTGTCTCAGTGTGTGCGTATCTTTAATCACAACTCCATGCAGTAGGTAGGGACATTTTGACCCTCATTGTATAAGTAAGGAGCACTGTGGCTCAGAGAGGTTAAGTGACCTGGGAAGGTCACAGAGCCAGGAAGTATAGGAAGGACACAAACATAGGCCCTACTGATTCTATAGCCTCCATCCAGGTTTGATGCAATTTCCCCCTTTCCGTGTTCCCTGCGGTCTATTGGGCCTGAGTCTATACTAGTCCATAAGTCTTCAAGAGATTGGCTTGTATTTTCAAGAGAGTGGATAAGACCATGTAGGACCAAGTGGGTCACAGCAGTGCTGGGGGCCACCACATGGCTTTGGAGCTAGCTCAGAACCCAGAACTCAGGCCGAGGCAGGGCCTGTGGCCTGGATGTGCCCCGTCACGGCAGGAAGGACAGGCCAGGGCACAGCCATCGGGGCGAGGCTTCTTCTCCACTGTCCAGTTATCTGGGACGGCGCAGAGATGACTGTAATTAACTTTACCAGCGTCCTTAGCAGAGGTGAGAGGACCTTTTCCCCACTCCCCTTTCTACTCTGTCCAGCTTCCTTAATGGCTCCAAGGACCCTCCCAAGGCTGTGATGTGGCAGGGGGAGAGCACCAGACTGAACTACATTGCTGGCGGGTAACAAAGTAAGATTACATCCCGGGTCTGCAGGGTCTACAAATCCAGTTTCTTTTCACTGAAACACCCTGAGGGTTGGGTTGGGCGAGAGGTGGTTGAAGTGTGAGGGGTTGGTGAGTGAAGTGCTAAGCGTTGTAGGAAGAGGTTGACACACTAATGGGATGGTTGCTGGATTGATGGGTGGATGGGCTAGCGGATGGGCGTGGTATGGGTGGATTGGACAGGAGCTGTATTTATAGATGGGGGAGGCCCGACAGACTGAATGGAAGAGCTGGTGCGTGGGGGGAGGGACTGACAGGGGTGGGTAGTAAATGAACAGAGGGGTTGAGATTTTGGCGGCCGGCTGGGGGAGTTGGAAAGGAAGAGAAGGGCTAGTACGTGGGGAGTTGGAGAAAGGGAGAGGGGCTGGCAAATAAGTGAAGAAGTTGGCGGATGGGTGGAGGGATGGGTGGATGGATGGAGTTTGGAAGGGAAATGGAGGGTGGTACGTAGGTAGAGGGACTGTCAGAGGGGGAAGTGGTTGGCAGATACAGGGGCTGAACGGTGGAAGAAGGGGTTGGCCGAGGGGTAGAAAAGTTGGTGGGTGGGTGAGGCATGGGGTGAATCGTGGAGCTTCTGATGAACTGATCGCTGGATGGGCGGAAGTAGGTAAGTGGAAGGTGGTGGGTAAATGGAGGAAATGTCAGCTAGGCGAAAACGTGGACAGGTGGGAGAAGGGTTGGCAAAGAGGTAGAAACGATGGCAGATGAGTCGAACATTCAGTGGGGAGGTAGAGGGCTTCGTGGGGGGTCAGCAGTTGCCTGCGAGATGGAGCAGTTGACTGTGAGTCCCAGCTTCAGTGTGGACTGACCTCTCTTTATCTCTTCTGGCCTCAGACACTTTTTTTTTTTCCTTGTGGGTCCTTGTGCACTTACTCTAGGTGGCGGAAACTTCCAGTGCCCAGCTTGGTGGGGGGCTGTGAGCACCGCCTGCTGTGTCTTCCCTCCCACTCCAGCAGCAGGGCTCTCCCTAGGCTCATCAACCCTCCAACTGGGCAGGCCTTCCGGAATTAGCTCTGGAGCAGGAGCCCAAGAGGCGGGGCAAGTGGGGCTCCGGAGGAGGGAGCTGCCTCAGAGGCCAATGTCTGTCTTTGGAGGTGTATCAAATGTGGCCCGTGTCTAGCGTGCCAGGCCCTGTGCCCCAAGGCTCTGGCCTTCCCCAAGGGCCCACCCCAGCCTCCCCACGAGAACTTGGGACCAGCAGGAAGAGCGTTAATCAGGTAGGGATCTGCCAGACACTCTGTCTCTCTTGCGCTTGCTCTCATTCTCTTTCCTCTATTCTCATCTCTCTCCTTCCTCCATCTTTTTTCACATCCTCGCTACCTATTTCTCCCATTCTACTTTGCTGCTAGGTGTTCTGTCTCTGACTTTCTGTTTTCTCTTTTTCTGCCTCTTTGTCCCCCCCCACCCCAGTGTCTTTGTTACTCCTCTTTGCTGTTTCTGTTTGTTTCTCTCCTCTGTCATTTTCTCCACTTTGATCTGTTTCCTTCGCTGCCTCTTTCTCTGCGGGCCTTCCTGTGCGTGTCTCGTGGGCGGGCCTCCGTACCTCCCACAGGGACCTCCCCTCCCTTCTCCCGACCCCAGCAGCACCATCTCTGATCAATATGTGTCTTGTACATGGAAGCAGAACAGTTTCGAGGGAGGGTTTGTTTCTCTTGCGCTTTCAATTAAGTTTGGAATCTTCCAAGAAAGCATTTTTCCTTTTCCTATTGATTTATGATAAAATGGTGTAATTAACCCACAGGAAGTGCTGGCCAGAGCTGGAGTGGTAAAGAGAAGGGAACACAGTAGCCACTCTCTGCACACAGCAGGTGCTGGCCAAGGAAGGTCCCTTCCTCCAGAGCCTTGGGGGAGGGGCGTGGGATCTTGGTACAGACCCAGGTGAGAACCCAGTGTTGAGTCGACGATCTCATAGGGTCTAGTTTTTTCCTTAAGGAGGCCACACAGTATTGCAATTGAGAAGAGCACTTTGGAGTTTCAGAGGCCCAGGTTCAAATCCCAGCCCTCCTCTGTCCTTGCTAGCTGTGGGAACTTGGACAAGTGACTTAGCCTCTCTGGTCCTCAAATTGCTCATCTATACAATGGGACTAACAAGACCTTCCTCATAAGGTTGCTGGGAAAAGTAGATGAGAATGGGTATCGGTGAAGGTTCAAACAGACACCAAGTGATGTGAAACAAGAGCTTGATTTTGAGCTTTGGATCCCACGCCACGGTGGGAGCTGGTTAAACAGACTCAGGGAGGATGTTGCATCTGTGTATAGGCTTGAAGTCAACAGGACAAGCAGTCACACATACACACACACACACACATACATGAGCCAGAGACGAAGGACACAGGAATGAGCTGGAACCTACAAGGACATGTAGGTCCATGCCCAGCTCTCATCCCCTTTGAGTCCCCAACCCCAATGATGCTAGTGATCTGCTTGATGGAGAAACTGATGCCCTTTGTCACAGAGCTCAACATGCTCCTGGTCTAAGAGCAGGGGAAGCTGGGGGAGGACACGTGGTGGGAGCTGGAGGAGCTACAGGCCAGGTGCTGCCCTGTGTCACCCCGGTGAGCCTGCAGACCAGCAACGACATTGTGCATCCCAATAGCTCCGGGGGACCCATGCTGACCTACTGAGTATAAAAAAATATGGATGCTGCTGGTCCACTGCAAAATCTCATGCAAATATCTCCTGGGGCCTACCTGACTCAGAACCATGCAGGGATGGGAATTCTGGGAAGTGTAGTTCCAGGTTAGCTAAGTTGACTCAGAATAATCCCACCAGCCATGATATATTGGCTGCCATTGCCTTTTCTCTTCGAATTGCCCAGCATGCATTCTGGGCTGGAGGGTAGCCTCCTTTGTTGCCGAGTGATTTAGAACTTTAGGGTAAATGTGATATATTTTTAAAAATTTATTTTTCAATTATAGTTGATATATAATATTATCTCAGTAAATGCAATCTTATTAAATAAATACTTTGGTTTTACATGTTTTTAAAGTTCACCAGACGATTGTAATGCGCAGGTGGACATGGGGACCATCGTCCACATGGAAAGTGACTGGGAGTGGTGCAGTTTACATGGGACCAGCATGTATTAGGTGGCTCAAGATCACACAAGTGACAGCTCTTCCAACTGACCGTAGCCTGTGGTTCTGCTGTAAGGAGAGCACGGGGAGTGGAGACATTGGTGAGCATAGGCCTGCGTCATTGAGAAGGGAGCTGCAGGGCGGCAGGCAGCCGCGTCTCCATCTCTCCATAGACTCTGCGCCCCCTTCGCGCACTGCTCCCCTGGCTTGGGGCTGTGGCTGGGCTAACCCACTTCCCGGTGACCATGCCCAGGGGTTAGAGATGCGAAAGCACTTGTCTTGTGCAGTAGTGGCAGTGGGCTTGTCCTTCCCTTGCATAGCCTGGAAAGAAGTGAATTACTCTGAAGACGCTACTGCCCCATTCAAGGAATGTATTTCCCAGGTCGTCCAGGATAAGGTGAGGCTGAGTGACAAGTCCTTGCCTGTGGCTTGTGAATGCAAATGATGTGCACCTCTTTCTGGCCAAGGAGCTGAAGAAGAGGGTGGAGCTTCTTCACTTGTTTCCTCACCTATCGGGGGATGTCCACACTCGATGGGATCTTGGAACCCACCTGCTGACTATGGCAGAGCCTCTACCAGCTTGGACCTCGAAGTGACAGAGTGAAGTAGTATCTCCCACACTCCCCAACCAGGAGCACCCGGATTGGAAAGTTGCCTGAGTGGGAAGTAAACTTTCACTGTGCTAAGCCATTGACATCTTGGAGTTTGTTTGTTACAGCATCTGTTGTTAACGTAATCCAGTGGTTCTCAAAGTGTGACCCTGGAACCAGCAGCAGCTGCAGACCCAGCAGCCCTGGGGAACATGTTAGGGGTGCAAATTCTCAGGTGCCACCCTAGATCTATTTAATCTGAAAGCTCTGGGGGAAGGGCCAGCTTTCTGCGTTTTTAACAAACCTCCAGGGATTCTGAAGCACATCCAAGTTTGAAACCCCCTGCCCCAACTTCTATACCTGTCATTCAAAACCCCTGATTGGAGAGCCAGGCTTGGGGGCCCTCGGGGGGCTTCATGGTTTCTCCCACTGCCATCCTCACCCTCCACCCCACTCTGGCCTCCCAGGGGCCTCTCCAGAACACAGCAACAACACGTGTTCTAACTCTTGAAGTGAAGGCCGTGCAGTAAAATGGCATTCCCATGGAATAACTCATTAATTCCTCCCTCGTCTTTTCATCCACTTGACTGGTACAGAGAGGTGTTCAACATTAGGCTGACCAGCAAACTTCCCTTGCGGCTCTACACTGTGCAGTTTGGACCAACAGCTTCGTTAGGTGGGTTTACTATCCCCAGAGCTTTAGAGAAGCGAGGACCGAGGCTCAGAGAGTGCTGAGAAGTCGTGGGTCCAGGATACGGGCCCGGTTCTCTGTGCTCCCATTTCCCACATTCGTTCGGCACCGTTATTACGGCCGTGCCTGCGTGTTCCAGCTGGTTGGCCTTTCGCAGACAGAACTCACCAATCACAATCTCTTCGCACTTAAGGAAGAATCACATTTTCCTGACTATGTTAGACAGCGGCATATGTTTGCTCTCTGTCTATGACTGTGAATTCAATCCGTCCTGAAAAAAATGAACGGATGTATGGGTTAATTAACGAATGGGTACCTGGGCAGCTTGCTCACACCCTTCATCTAACTTTGCATGTCTAGAAACTCCTGGGTCCTCACACGCTGAGAACACCCTTTCTGCACGGAAGCTGGCACCCAACTGCATTGCTGCAATTGTTTGCGGAGGACAAACAAATGGACACGGTCCCTGCGGGCTGTGAATGACGTGGTGTAAGTGAGGGCAGTGGGTCTCAAACCTGAACATGCGTCAGAATCACTCGTAGGGCTTGTCAACACACAGGTGGCCGGGACACCTCTCGCGCTCCCAGACCCTCGCCTGAGTTTCTCACATGGTGGGTCTGGGCCAAAGTGCACATTTCTGGCAACTTCCCAGGTGAGACTGTTGCTGGCGCTCTGGCAGCCACACTTTGAGAGCTGCTGGGTCAGAGTAAGGCTAACTGCTGTAGTAAACAGACCCCCAAGCGTCCGCTTAACACTGCGCATGGGTGTTTCTCACTCACTGACAGTGAGATGGTTGACTGTGTTGGGAGAGGCAGGTGGCATGGCTAGTGGGAAGAATCAGACGTAAATGGAATGATCTGAAGTGCAATCAATGGTTGTTGACCGAGCAATGCAACTTGCCAAGGAATTTATATAATGCGATCTTATATTTGTAAAACAAAAACAGAAAGCAAAACTAAACAGCCTGTTTCCCCCAACCTCAAGCCCTATCTATGTTTTATAAATATAGCAAAATGTACGTAAGACTGTACCAGCCTGTTAACATGGGGGAAATAGCCTGGTGCAGTCTTTTCAGAAGAAAGTTAGGTGAGATTATTAGCTTTCTAGTATTTCCTTCTGTATTAAGAGGATGTGATTTTTAGAACAATTTAAAAATGCAATGAAGTAATGAAACTGCTGAGCTCATTAAGGCACAGATTTGAGTCTGCTTCATTTTCTTACTTTTCTGCAGGTGTAGCCTTCTGCAGAGCATGTGGTGGTGTTTCTTCCGTCTACGGGGCACATGCTATGGAACTTGTGACGTTTTGATGAATGGACGAGCACATGAGGGACCATCTACGCATGCAGTTGAGTAGGAAATCTGGATCCCAGTGCCACCATTTTTCAGTTGTGTGACCATGTACCTGTTTTTCTGTTCAGTTGAAATACTAGAAATATTAACTGATTGCATCTTCACAATTGTTCTGTGCAGTTGGTGTTACCATTCTCCATCATCCACATCGGTAAATGGGGAAACTGAGGCTCAGAAGACCTCTGAGTGAGCAACTGCCAGAGGTAGGCTTGACCCCAGGCTCTGTGCCAGTATTTGCTTTACTGGGATTTCCATGAGTTCATTCTAAGTTTCTCTGAGCTTCCCTTCAGGGTTCATCTATAAAGTGGGTTTGTATGAATCAGTTTCCAGCCACAAAATGCAAAATGGGAATGGCTTTAGGTATTTCTAACAGAGGGAATTTAATGCAGGAAACCAGTCACACAGGTGGCTGAAGACACTGAGAAGCACCCAGATTTAAGTATGAGCAGGAAGCTGCTCCCACCTTCAGGGCAGAGGGACCCTGGGAGGAGGTATTGTTTTTGGATCTCAGGACTCAGGGCCACCAGCAGAAGTTAAGACCAGGGAGGTGCTGCCCAGTGGGCAAGGATCCATGGAGGAGGCGTAATCATTGCCAGCGAGGCCAGAGGGAGCAGAGAGAAAGTGAGAAACACACCCCAGTTTCTCACTTTTGCTTTCTGGTCAAAGTCAGAGGACAGGTAGTTCCCAGAGCAGAGCAGACAAAGGGCTTGGAATGGATCAGGGACTACAAGGGCAGCTGCCCAGCTCAGGGCTATTGGTAACACTGAAGACCGTATGGGACAGAGTATGACCTCAGTGGGGCACACTGTGTGTGACAAGCCAGACTAACTGCTGGCGACCCCTGTTACTCCACTGTGAGAGAGTGAGTGTTGAAGAAAGCGTGTTTGATTCCAGGTTGCTGAGCCTTCTTAAGGCTGAAGAAAGTTGTTTGAAACAGACGTAGAAGGAAGGCAACCAGTTGGATGGCCAACAGGCAACTCGCCCATATACCTGCCCGCTGACACTTTCTGAAACTCTGCTCCAGGCGTTCGGGCTATTCCTTTACTCTCCATGCCGCTGGGAGCTTCCAGACGCCCGGTCTTTTCCCAGCTGGGGGTGGGCTCCTCACTGGCACATATAGAGGAGGAGACAGAGAGGGCAGGAGGTCTTGGTCCAAGGCTCAGATATTCCTGAAATTCCTCTGAGATTTTCAGAATCGGGTCTGGGGCCTGCACTCCCCTCCTCTGCTTCCATCTAGCCGCCTGGCATTCGTCCTACCAGAGATTTGTCCTGTTAAATTTTTGGTCAAACTGGGCAGGATCACTCTATGACCTCCCCCTCTCCATCCTTCCCTCCTTTCTCTCTCCCTTCTTGCCTTTCAATAATCTTTGATCATTTGTTATATCCAGGGAGTAGGCTATGTGAGCAGGGGGAACACAATGGTGATTAAGGTAGCTTTAAAACCAGTATATATGTATATTTGAAATGAAGAAACTACTTCTAAATAACTCATGGCTCCAATGAGAAGTCACAAATTATATAATATAGTTAATATATTGTATACAAGTTGTAATGAAAATTCTATGTATCAAAACTGCTGGCATGTACCTAAAATGATAGTTGGAATGATCTCTAGAGCCTTGAATGCTTATCATGAGCTTAAGAAGATGAGAAAGGATTAATAGATGAAGCCCCCCAAAAGTTTAGTAACAGAAGGAAATAATAAAATAATCAACAGGGAACATTTAGGGAAGATTTACATATCAGAAGCTGACTCTTGAAAAACAAGAAATGAAAAAGACAGCCTGTAACCGCAGCCAGACATCACCCATCACGCAAGACTATGCAACTCCTTTTACACCAAAATATTGGAAATATTTTCAAAAGGGACAGTTTTAAGAAAAATATAATTTAGCAAAACTGACTTAAGAAAAATGAAACGCCCCAAACAGACCTATAGCCCTGATCTTATTATGAATCTTGTCCCAGATGAAATTTATAATTGTGATTTTGTGAATAAGGAAACTGAGGCTCAGAGAGGCCACAGAAAGTTGCCTGAGGACCTGTGGGTTGGCGGCGGTGGAGACAGGTGTGTGGGTACAAGTGTCCTCCCTCTGGGTGGGGGGAGGGAGTTGGTCCAGCGTGGCCTCTGCTGGGAACTCCCCAGGCCTGCCTGCTGTTGGGTTGCTCAACTACCAGACACTTGAAATGCGCCTCTAGGAGAGGCATTTGGCACCTGGGTTTCCCCTGAACGTGTCGCCATCTCCAATTAGTGGACGCGCAGGACAGCCCTGCACTGCCTCTGGATCCTTCAGTACCTCCCACCTGAAAGGAGCACCAGCCTGAGCCCAGGCCCGAGGCCCTTTGACTCAGCAGCCTCCCCAGCCCGAGGACGCCCAGCACCTGATGTGGTGCCCACAGCCACAGCCCAGGCCTCGGAGCCAGGTTGCCTCTTGTAGGAAGCAGGTGGCAGCCTGCCCCAGAGTCTGGGTGGGTGACAGACTTCCCACGGTCTGAGGCCTGCAAGGAGCTGCACGGTGAAGGGAAATTAACCTCGAATTGGAAATTGTGGTGCTGGGGTGTTTGGAAGACCCCAAGGTCTGCCCCTAACCTAGCTGACCCCTGCGAAGTGACCTCTATCACCTCTGGCTTGCATCCTTTCCCTTGTCCTTCTGTCCTTGGGGCCCTGGTGGAGTTGCCAGGGTCAGAATCCTACCACTCCTGGCCACATGACCCAAGACAACCAGAGGTCTTCCCTCAGTTTTGATGTGTGGGTACTCCCTCCTTGCTCTGAGTTTGCTAAGTAGGAGTGAAGCAAGCCTGAAGTTTTTGGGATGTTTCCACCCCCCTCTGCATCGTGATAGCTAGACAGGAGAACAAGGAATCACACAGGGGCAAAGATGCTGGGAGAGGAGCAGAGACCCCTGACAGCAACACCCTTGGAGCTCCTGGACCCAGCTGTGCCCGAGGTACATTTCCTCATTTCTTTCGGGTAGTGGCAGCCAATATTGTCTCTTTGCTCTTCAACTTGTTTGAGTCGGACTTTTGAAAGTCAGAACCTGACTAACCCAGTTTGTCTTGGCTTCCTTTTCTCATTGTCCCTCCTGAGTGGTGACCCATCTCCCCAACACCTTAATTGTCACCCCCCACCCCCCCGCCACCAAGCCATCCTTTCAGGGAAGGGGTTGCAGCATCTGATTCTGAATACTTCAATGTTTAATATCCTAATAATGAAACGTGGTGATAAGGAACCATGAGAGACCCTGCCGAGGTGAGGATTCAGGGAGACATATCTGCTTGGGGAAGGGGCCAGTCAAAAAATAATCACTACGGCTAATATCGACTGAGTCAGAAGCTGTGCGGTGGGCTTGAAGGGCATTAGCTCATTTCCTCCTCACACCAACTGCACACTTAGGCTCTGTTATTTTTCCTGCTTTACAGATGAGAAAACTGAGGGTCGTGGAGCTTACAGAATTCACCGGGGTCGCAGATTTAGGAAGTGGTGAGGCCAAGTTTGGAACTCAGGAATTTGACTTCACAGTCTGCATTTTATACCACTTTTGACCCCATCGTGTTAGTGTGGGATCTTCTTTCAAAACAGCCTTCAGTATCTTTTAGATCGTTTTCTCAACGTAAGGGCACTTAAATAAAGTTAGATCTTTTATTTTGGAGGTGGGGGATTCCATAAAAACGCTGTGAGTTAAAGGAAGAAACTCACGCAAACAGAAAAAAAAAATCTCAAACCACCCTTTCCATCACTGCCAGAGCTGTTGCCCTAAAGCAAAGTCATGTCGTTCTTTTTATAAAGGAAAAGCTTTTCTAATTTTCCTCTGCTTGGGTAAAGGCGAAATCCCATCACCTGCTTCTAAAGCCCTCCACAGACTGGCCCTGGCTACTTCCTCCAAGTTGTCTTTCCAAAATTATCTAGACCGCGTTCCCCTCCCTGAGGCAGCCTGGCTGTTTATCCGCTGACGTTTTGGCTCAGGGCCCTCGCTCAGGGCCCCAGCGCGGTGCTCTCAGGGTGATGCGTTTCTCCCACGTGTGCAAAGTAAGATATTCTAACTGAGGTAGGTTAAGGCCAGTGCCTTCGTCTCTGACTCCTATCCCTCTGTCTCCTCTTGCTGTCGGACAGGCTCCAGGGACTTCGGGGGTCTGGATAAGAGGAAGTTGAGGTGGGGACACACTTCGTTTGGGCTGGTAATTACGGGATAGGCTGTCTCATCCATGTGTATAGTTAAGTAATCACTAATCAGCCTGATGTAGAAATAGCTTCGGGGAAACCCGTATCACGTATTGTGCCAACTCACATGTGACATGTGGTATGTTGTGACATGAAGGTTTGGGGCCAGAGGCTGTGGCATGGCATGAATGTGTCCCCTGGTGCCCGAAGTGTGGAGGAGAAACACGTTTGAAACGCACAGAGCCAGAAGCTCTTCTGTGAAAACTTCCCACAAGGCTCAGGGTCAGGTGTCGGAAGACGTGATGAAGACTCGGCCGCGGCTTGTAACACTCGACATACAGAGGGCGTTCGCAAAGAACTACGGAGCCAAAGATATTTTCTAAATCTTCAATAATAAAACAAATTTTGATCAACCAACCACTGATATTGAAAAATTGTAATATTATTGACATATGCAGAAACAAAGAGAATGAAGCCAAAATATATACGGGAAGAAGTATTATAGGTGTTTGTCATACCATTAATTGATGAGCAATATGGGTATTCTTCTGGATGTTGTGATGTTTGTGTTTGTCAGTTTTAAAAATTTGTTAGTTGTGTTTTCTTTTCTCATTCTAAATGAATGTTCCCCTTGGTGCTCAAATTTTTATTTACTTTAAAAATCACCTTTACTGAGGTATAATTTATATACTATGAGATGCACACACTTAGGGACACGGTTTGTGAGTTTTGACAAATGTATACACCTGTCCAACTGCCACCCTGGTGGAGCCATAAAACATTTCCCTCACCCCAGACCTTTTCCTCTTCCCCTTCACGTCAGCCTCCCTGCACACTCCTCCCCAGGTGGCCATTCAACTCCTTTCTGTCTCTACAGAGTTCGATTGTTCTAGAACTCCATATAAATGGAATCACGCAGTATCCTTTGATTGCTGCCTTTTCCGTGGGGAGGTGGATCAGCATACTATTCCATTTTATATTATTTACAATTTTGTATTTTTTCCTTGCATAAGATCTGGCAATTTGGATATGCTGGGTCTGGGCCTGCTGCTGTCCCCCGGCTCTGGATATGCCGGGAGGCCCTCCTGCTGCATGCACATCCCGTGTGCACGTCTGAGTTCACACGCCTGAGCATTCTGTTCCCTCTGCCTAGAATGCTTTTCCCTCCTCATCCACGTGGCTCATCTGTGGCTGTCGAGGTCGAATGCCTCCTCCCTTCTATTTTCTTTCAGAATTTCCTCTGCCCTAAGAAGTCTTTGGCTTATAGGTCCCATTAATCCTCATTTTATGGTCTCATATTGGAATGGACTTATTTTTGTCTGTCCTTCCCTCCAGCACCTGAGGTTTTGATGTAGGTGCTGTGCAGTAGCCAACAGGTGACGCCCACTCCTCTTGGCCTGGGTTGACCGTAGCAACAAAGGGTCAGGTGAAAACAAAAGTGAAAGTGAAACTCATCTTCCACTCTTCAAAACAAACAATTGCCTTCCTTCAATTGTAGCCAGTTCTCATTGGTTTCTCACACACCAGGTTTAGTGGGGACAGTGGCACTCCCTGTTCGCCGAGGGGGACTAGGGTAAACCCATCCCGTGGGGAACCTCAGAGGAGGCTCTGAGCGGGAGCCGTGCTCTGGAAGGGCAGGGGTTTGAGCAGTGTCTCCCGAAAGATATGTCCAAGCCCTAATCCCTGGAGCCTGCGAATATGACTTTATTTGGAAGTTAAGTCTTTTCAGATATAATTAAGGTAAGAGTTTTGAGGTGAGGTCATCTTGGATTCGGATGGGCCCTAAACCCAGTGACAGACATCGTTATAAGAGACAGAAGAGCAAAAGACACTCAGAGACACAGGGAAGTGGCCGTGGGAAGACAGAGGCTGAGATTGGAGCTATGCAGCCACACGCTAAGAACTGGCAGGGGCCATCAGAAGCTGAAGCAGCAGGGACGGTCCTCCGCTGGAGCCTCTGGAGGGAGCACAGCCTCCGGCCCCTGGATCCCGACTTCTGGCCTCCAGAACTGTGTGAGAACTAATTTCTGTGGCTTTACACCACCAAATTTTGGTGAGTTGTTGTGGCGGCCCCAGGAAACTGATATAGGTTTGCCAGTCTTCAAGGACGTATAATGAAGATGATATCAGCCAACTGAGACGGGAGAGAAAGTCCGACAGAACTGTGGTGGCAGGTTTATCCCGAAGAACGAAAGCTCCAGAGGTTTGGGGAACAACTCAAACTATCCGCACAGCGGGATGCAGGATCCGTTTTCTTTCTAAATAGCTTTTTTTTTAAAGATTTTTTTTAATTTTTATTCTTAGAGAGTGGGGAAGGAAGGGAGACAGAGAGGGAGAGAAACAGCAATGTATGGTTGCCTCTCACATGGCTCTCACTGGGGACCTGGCCTGCAACCCAGGCATGTGCCCTGACTGGGAATCGAACCGGCGACCCTTTGGTTCCCAGCCCACGCTCAATTCACTGAGCTACACCATCCAGGGCTAAATAGCTTTTTTTCTGTGGGCAAGAATTTAAATAATTATTGAAATAGTAAAATGATAAATTAAATAAGAAGTGACCATTTTCATCAGTCAAGTTGACAAAGAAGAAAAGAATGTTATATTTAGGTCTATTCGTAGGGTGTGGAAAATAAGTGAAATTTTATACTCGATGTAGGAGTCTGAACCTCCTGAATTTGTCAACAGAAAAAAAATTCTAAAAGATACCTACTCTTTGACCACGTCTCAGAATGTATGCTAAGGAAATATGAAAGATGTAAATGATGCATGTAAAGACTTTTTCAAGGTCACTCATTGTAGTGTTGTGGGTCATAGTGGGGAATTAGAAACAACTGAATACACACCCAAGAGCAGATTGGTTCAATACGCATTGCTACTTTCACAAAACTGGAAACACGGAGCCCTCAAATTTTATGGTATACAGAGATACCTAATAACTTGAGGAAATGCTTGTGATACATGCTAAACAGAAAAAGTACAATGCAAACTAGTATTCAGTATGGTCCTGATTCGCTTACAAATATGCATAGAAAAAGACTGAAAGTAGAACATTACCAGTGGTTATTTCTGAGATTAAAGCTGGGGTTTTTTGTTTGTTTATATCTATGTTACATAGAACTCTAAAAAAGCAGGTAGTATTTTTGTAATCAAGAGAAATAGTAAATAGAAATTTGAACAGGACTAAGTTTTTACATTTTTGCTGTGGTCTGTTAAGGATAAGTTAGTTTCTCTCTCTTTAGGCAAAAGTGCTGTGCTCTGGATTCCAAAAGGCGCTTAGAATTTTTAAAAAACTTATATATATTTGCATGTGGATGTTGAGGGTGGGGAACTGAATCCAGTTTCAGCCAGTTCAGCTGGCATTGGACCCGAGGGAAAGGCAAAATGCTCGTGCAGACGCCGCAGTAGCAGATCCGCTCCGTGTCTCTTTGGTTCCTTCCTGCAGGCAGAGCTGAGTCGTCCCTCTGTCCTCCTTGCGGGACATCTGATGTGCCATCCCAGGCTCAGGACATCCCTGGCCTCCACAGCCTTGCCTTCACTGCACACCTGGATCTGAGTCTTCTCTTTGCTGCTTATTAAAAGGAGACTCTTGCCCTGGCAGATGTGGCTCAGTGGGCTGAACGCCAGCCTGTGAACCAAAGCGTTGCCAGTTTGATTGGTTCCCAGTCAGGGCACATGCCTGGGTTGTGGCTGGGTCCCCAGAGGCAGGGCGTGAGAGGCAACCACACATTAATGTTTCTCTCCTTTCCCCTCTCTCTAAAAATAACTAAGTAAAATCTTAAAAAATAAAATAAAAGGAGACTCTGCTTCTAAGCCATTATGGGAAGGAACAGGGACAGTTGGTGGAACCAGGAAAAAAAGCAAGACTGGTTCCTCTTCCTTCCCTGAGCCCAGGGCTGTGGGGGAACCCCTGAGGGTCTTAAGCCTCTGTTGTCTGTCCCTAGGAGCACCGGGGTTAGGCTTGGAGTGACCAGATATTCTGGTTTGCCCAGGGACAGTCCCAGCGTTTCGAGATTCCTGGTGTAATCATCAATACTGTCCCCTTTGACTCTCAAAAGTATCCCGGTTTGGATGAGAAATTAAACCATTGCTAGGGTTTTGGTACAAATTGTAAACTACCATATCTGAATAGTACAGAGAACAACGCTTGTTGCTAGTGTTAATTGAACTCACATCACAGGCCAGATGACTTGTACATAGATTTAGTTAATTCTTATAACTATCCAGTCACTGGACCTTAGCTGATATCTCAGTCACCTCAGGTCGCCACGTTCCCGCCCCACCCCTCCTGCTCCATCGCCCTCCCCCCTGCTTCTTCCTGAGTCCTTCTTGTGGTCCCAGTCCATGGCACAGCATGTCCCTGGTTGCCCAAGGTGGTATTCTGATATCATCTTTGACCACTTCCTCTTTCTCCCTCTAATCAGCCCCCAGGTCCCAATGATTCTATCTCTTTAATGTCACATTACACTCCAGCCACGCCAACCGTTCCATTCGCAGAGCTCTCCGTGGGGCCTTGAACCACAGGGTTCCGGCACAGGCTGTTGCCTTACCTACTTCTGTGAAGTGAACTTGTATACTTTGTGGATTTCGGCTCCCTCCAACTTGCCCCCCAATTCTGGTAGGCGCATCCTGTTACACAGGCCATATCGCCCTTTATATTTCTTTCATGGCATTTACGTGGTTCTTTGGATGCTGTCTATGGACTCCGATACATCACTAGCTTTCGAAAGTAGGAACCGTATCTGTCTTGTTCTTTGCAGAATCTCTAGGCCTAAGACCTAGCCCAGCGTCTCGCAAGTGGAAGGTTCTCAGTAAGTATTCGTTGAGAGAATATGAGCCGGAGTGCATCCATTTTTCTGCATTCCTCTGCCCCTGCTGCTGTTCTGGCATGTGGCTCTTTGCAGTGGCCTCTAACTGGCCTCTTGCTTATGTATCACTTTGCCTTCCATCCATTCTCCACGCAGAGGAATCCTGTAGACCAGACTGTGCGTCACTCTCCTACTTAGAACCTTCAATGGTTCTGCTTCGTTCTTGGAATAAGGCCCAGCTTCCTAAACAGAGGCTTTCTGCTCCAGCTCCACTGATCCCAGTTCTCTCTGGATGGACCAGCATCTCTCATGTCTGGGTCTTTGCATAGGAATACACACCTGGCTAACTCTTCCTCTTTCAGGTCTCGGTTTAGTATCACACCCCTGGGAGCCTTCCTTCAGTGCTCAGGGAGGTCACACACCCCCTTGGTTACTCCCACGTCCCTCTCCCCTCCGCTTACCCCAACCACAGGGTGATCGCAGGTTATTATTTCTTTAACTTTTTTTCCTCCATCAGAGTTCTTGGGTCTGGAGTATTCAAGTTCATTCATTCAAGTTTCCTGCATAGTCTTCATGACACAGGAGGGACTGAAAGACTCTTTCTAAAATGAGTGAATGATCCATTTTAAAGGTAAGAAATTTCAGGTAAATCCCGTGGTGAATACAATACAGCTAGTAAATGAACATGAATTTCTAGCCCAAAACAGTGTCATATGGTTATGGGTTGAATTGTGTCTTCCCCTCCATATTTGTATCTTGAAGTCCTAACTCCTAGTAACTCAAAATGTGTATTTTGTGAGAGGGGCTTCAAAGAGGTCATTAAGTTAAAATGGGGTCATTACGGTGGGCCCAAATTCGAAGGGACTGGTATCCTTATAAGAAGAGCAGATTAGGACAGACACGCATGGAGGGAGGACCATGGAGAAGACGGGCATAGGCAGGCCAAGGAGAGAGGCCTCAGAAGGAACCACCCCGTGATCACCTTGATCTTGGACTCCTCGCCTCTGCCGTTGTGAGAAAATAAATTGCTTGTTGTCGAAGTGACCAGGTCTGTGCGCTCTGTTATGGTGGCCTTTACAAACTAATCATGTGCCTGCGGACATTCCCCACTGGGCCACATGGTGACTGTCCACAGAGCAGGGCTCTCGAGTGGCCATTCACTGTGAATCACATGTAAGTTTAAACTTGCTAGTAGCAACATTAAAAAAAAAAGAAAAAGGTGAAATTAATTTGAAGAATATGTTTCACCTACTAAATCTAAACTATCATTTGAACATGCAATCTATATGAGACATTATTAGCAAAACACTTTACTTTTTTTTCATACTAAGTCCTTGGAATCTGGTATTTTACACTTAATAGCACCTATGATTCAGACTAGCTACATTTCAAGAGCTTAACGGCCACATGTAGTGACCATATTAGAGATCACAGATGTGGATTTCTGCGCATCAGTTTGAAGAAAAAGGTGTTTTTTTTTTTTTCTGAGAATATACGATCATTAGAAACAGTTAAAAAAGAAATTCAGCATGTCTGCTTGGGACCGTCATTCCTGGAAATTTCGTCTTTGCTTGGACATCAGTAATTCTAATGGCTGGCTTCCTTGTTACTCAAAGGACTAAACTATTTGGGCGTTTTGGCCATCAGTTTTCTCGCCCTGGCATTGCAGTCTGAGCATCTGATTCAGACCGTACCTGTGTCTCCAGAGAAAGCCTCTTTGCCCCTCATCCACACGCCTCTTGGAACTGCAGCGGCAGCAACACATTGCACCATGCCTTGATTCCCCCCACCTCCCCCGCCCCCAAACCTTGACCGCAGCCTGTGTCTCTAGTGTGTGTCTTCGGTGACTGTCGCTGCCAAGTTTGAACCAAACATCTCTCTGGCCCGGTGCAAGTCTGGTCACCACCGCCTGTTACACTGGGCAGCGGACCCGCCATGCACCTCTGCCGCCCCTCAGCCAGGCCTTGCTGAGCTTTCCATTGTGCTGGGGGCAGAGAACTCACCACACAGAGGGAGTTCAGCAGCTGCAAAAAGCAGAGTCAGGGCATCAGGTAGTTAGCCTCAGACCTAATCGTTACCCAGTGCTTTCCCAAAGGGCATATTTGCACAGGCTGCGGCTGAGTGGCTCAGAGTGTGGTCTCAGGCATTGGACAGACCTGTTTTTTCATCCTGCTCTGCCAGTTGCTAACTCTGTGATTTGGATGCGACTTTTCACTTCTCCGAGCTGCCTCTGTAAAATAGGGATGATAGCAGCAGTGCCTACTTTATGGGCTTTGTAGCAGAGTTCTAGTAGTTTTCAACTTGGCAATGTTTAGACACTATAGGGTGCATGACATGTTGCCTCGTGTGTAGGAAGCCCTCAGTCATCGATGGGAAAAAACCAAGCATGCCAGTCCGGGTCAGGCACCCTGAGACTAGTCCGTCATTGTTTGCGCTCCTATGTTGCAAATGACAGGAACCCACTTGTACTAGCTTAAGCTGTCTTGGTTGGAGGATTGATTACAAGGGCCTTGGGCTGTTTTCCAGAATGCAGCTTGGCCTCAGGGAGGAACTGGGACTAGATAGGGAGCATTCTGGGACCCGGGAGCACAGCGCTTCTCATCCCTCCTTCAACGTGTGTGCCTCGCCCCTTCCCCTTTCCTCAGGCCAGCCTTCTCTGCTCCTCTGGCCACATGCCGAGTGACTGAAAGCTCCTCAAGATCTCTTTCCTTCCCCTGACCAGCCTAGAATTCCTGGGAGACGGACAGGATTGGCCCAGCTGGAGTCAGGTGTTGACTTTTCATCAGCGGTGGCTGAGAGGAGGGAGAGAGACAACGTACAAACGTGGCCTGTTTTTTAGAAATGCATTTTGTACGATGGTCAGATCTTGGTTAGCAAGCAGCACGGAGATGCAGACTTAGTGAAGAGCAAGACAATGTACAGTTTTGACTCTGAAAAGTTTACTCCAAGGTCAAGAATGGAGACTTGGTGGAGAATACCTCAACCAAGTGGATTAGTAAGGGAGACTTTGAGCCTGTGTCTTGTGTACTGCTTATTTCGTTCATTCATTCATTTGTTCATTCATTCATTCATCCATTCCATCTTTTTCCAGTGCACTGGGGATACAGCAGTGCACTTGCTCTCCCAGAGCCTGCACGGCTTCCTTCTGTTGGTGCGGTTGCACAATGGTGTCCCATCATGGTGTCGCTTTTCCTGCTTGAAAGCATCATTTCAGGAAAAAAGTAAACTCTGGACTTGGGAAAGGTGGAGGTCATTTCCCTGGTGATTCTGGAGAACTGGGTTCCAATCAGCTGTGGCAAACTTGTGTTTTGATTGATCTCCCCACTCCTGTGTGCCTCCACCAAGAAGTAAAATTCACCCAGAGGAGGCAGGCAAGGAGGTCAGCGAGCCAACACGGTTGGAACAATTATGCTGGTTGAGTACCTCTCTTAGGCAGGATTTGGGGGCCAAGAATGCACGAAACCAAGAGGCTCTCCTCTCACAGAGTCCCGTTTGTCAGCACGACCTGCTCCAGGTTTTGGATAGCTACGGTGGAAAATGTGCCTCTCAGGGAAGCTGATGTCTGTCTTCTTCGGGCAGGGCACCTGTGCCCTCAGAGGAGACGCAACTCTTACTAAGTGGCTGCAAGTAGTGTCTGTTTCGGGAGTTTGATTCACTCATTGAAAGAACTCAGCCCATATCGACTGAGCATCTTCTAAGTACCGAGCTGTGTGCCGTGTTCTGCGCGATGATCCAAGCCCGGTCCTCCTGCAGCTTACATTCTGACCGGGGAGCTCACATGTTTGGGGCCTTGACACGTATGCAGGGACTTGGGTGAAAGCCTGGGACAGAGAAGCCCTTCGCACAATGGATACGTGTTACATTCATTGAACGGGAGTTTTGTTTTATTTTAAAATTATTATTATTTCTTTAAATCCTCAGCAAGGATATGTTTATTGCTTTGAGAGAAAGAGAGAGGAAGGGAGGGGTAGAGAGAGAGAGAAACACTGATGTGAGAAGTAGCCATCATTGCCTCCTATACACCCTGACGAGGGATCCAACCTGCAACGTAGGTATGAGGCCTGACCGAGAATCGAACCCATGACCTTTGGGCGTATGGGATGATGCTCCAATGAACTGAGCCACCTGGCCAAGGCCGAATGGGACTTCAAAAACATTATTAGCTATCAAAGATATTTTCAAGATTGGGCCTTCCTTGGTCCTCATTTCTGATCTTCAAAACCACGTTGTCAGTAGGTACATGCACAGAATCAGGTGCATTATTATTTGTAGCGGTTACAGGATAACGTTTCTCCTTCCTTCATAGACACCTTACATTCAAGTCTCAGTTTGGCAACAGTTGGGGCACATGAACCAGAAGAAACTGAGTGGATCCAGATGGCCCGCTATTTCTAAGAACTTTACGAACTTCGGAGTAACCAGGAGTGCAGCAGCTGAGTTAAGGAAGACTTTGGAAGCTTGAGGTCATCTTCTTCCCCCTTTCTGATTCTTGAATGAAATCTCTCATTTCTGAACGGTAGTTGAGGACACGGTCGTCTGGTTTCAATTTGAATTGTAGACGCATTGACTGTTTTCTCCCCCAAACACCATTGGGGCAGGTGAATATACTTAACACGGTCTGTGCTGTAGAATGTCAGCCAAAGGAAGGGAGAAATGAACCAGCGCGAGCTGAATGTGTACTAAGTACCAATCACTTTCTTGGTGCCAGCCGGCAGTGCATCTGTAGAGCAAAGCATTGTAGGTTTTCAAAGAAACCAGCTGGACCACTTCCAGTTTGAAATGGCATCTGGCTGGCTATAGCTGCCCCTGGCGCAGCCCCTTTTGATTTCCAATTAACCTCTCTAATGAAGACACAGAAACAATAAAGCACCCCCATCATAAAAGTGGAGACACTCATTCTCTCCTTGTTCCCCTCTTTACACTGGCTTAGAGGCATAGCGTCTCCAGTAATTAAAAAATTGCCTGGCCATCTCTCAAGTCTGTGAGTATTGCTTTTTAAGTCAGCCAAGGCTTGCCATCCTCAATATATTTTTTGGAGATTATTTTTTAAAAAAATAAAACGACAGGGCCCTGGCCAGGCGGCTCAGTTGGTTCAAGCATTGTCCTGTGCACCAAAAGGTTGAGGGTTCAGTTTCCAATTGGGGCACATGCCTAGGTTGTGGGTTTGATCCCAGGTTGGGGCATATATGGGGGGCAACTGATTGATGTTTTTCTCTCACATCAATGTTTCTCTCTCTCTCTTCCTTCCTCTCTCTCTTAAATCAGTAAACATATGCTTGGGTGAGGATTTAAAAAATTAAATAAAGTATTTGGGTAGCAGAGCCTGTTGGAACTACAGTCGTCCCCCCTTATCCGCAGGGAAGATGTCCTAAGACCCCCAGTGGGTGCCTGAAATCAGGGATAGTACAAAGCCCTATATATACTATGTTTTTTCCTATACATAGATAGCTGTGATAAAGTTTCACTTATAAATTAAATACGGTAAGAGATCACCAAAAATAACAATAAAGTAGAACAATCACAACAATATACTATAACCAAAGTAACGTGAATGGCTTTGGGGCCATGGAGAAGTGAAATAAGGGTGACTTGACCCCATGCACTGTGACCCTGGACAACGGGATGCTTCGTGACCTGCGCAGGACGGCGAGAGAGCTCATCAGGCTCCTCAGAAGGGTGTGTAATTTAAAATGCATTATTTTAATAGGGTGTTATTTCTGGAACTTTCCATTTAATATTTTTGGGCAGTGGTTGACCGTGGGAAACGGAAACCTCGGAGAAGCGGGGACGACCATACAGATTTTCCTGTTCCCTTGGTTCCGAATGTCAGAAAATAAGGCTGCGGGAGCAGGACGTGTTCTACTTCACTGCAGCAGAGATCCGTTAGTTAAAAGGCGGAAGAAAAAAGAACAAGACTTTAAAATAAACCCCTTTCCAAGCACACAAATAAACAAATACCGAGTTCATGTAAACATAGGGTCAAAAAAGTTAAAAATCTTCCCTCAAAGAAAATTCCAGGCTGACATATTTTCATTAATGAATTCTTTCAATGTTTAAGGCAGGAATAACACCAATGAAACAGACTCATTTAGAAAAAAGGAAGAATACACTTTCCAATTCACTTTATGATACTCACTTATGAAATCATCATACTAAAATTTGACAGACATTCCAAAGAGAGAGAAAGTGAGAGAAAGAATGAATGGCTAAAATCCTATATGAATGTGGGTTCAAGAATTCTTAACAAAATATTAACCAATCTAAACTAGCAATATATGAAAAGGGCAGCCTATCATGACTCGGTAGTATCTATCCCAGAAATGCAAAGTTGGTTAAACATTTCAAAATCCAACAGCATAATCCACCACATTGACAAAATTAAGACAGAAAAATATATCAAGGAGAAAGGGCATTTGACAAAAATGAACATCTATTCACGATAAAAACTCAACAAACTAGGAATAAAAGGAATATTTCTCAATCTGATAAAGGCTATTTATTAAAAAGCTATGGGAAAAATTACATCGGTGAGATACTGGACACTTTCTTACCAAGGTAAGACTGGTAACAAGGCAAAGATGTCCTGCCTCCTGCCATGCTCATACAACACCGCAGCCATTGCAAAAAGGCAACACCGGTAACAACAGCAACACAAAACTAAATCAAGTGCACGTGGACAGGAAAGGAAAAGGTAACATTGTATCTATTTTCAAGTGTCATGACTACGTGCAGAATTCTAAGAAGTATACCAAACAACTGCTAGAAGTAATAAGTGAATGCCCCCATCAGGATATCATTAATAATAGTCAAAAAGTGGAAGCAGCCCAGGTGCCCGTCAGTAGAAGGATGGATAAACAAATTATGGTGCATCCATGCAATGGAATACTGCTCAGCAATAAAAAGGAACAAATTTCTGATACATGCAACAATGTGGATATATCTCCAAATATCTTCTCAGGTCAAAGAAGCCACACGCAGGAGTGCGTACTGTCTGATTCCGTCTGTGTGTAGCTCTAAAATAGGCAAACCTAATTTATGGTGAAAGCAAATCAGAATATGTGAATCCTTCAAATTTGTTCTTTTCAAAGACTTTTTTTGGTTATTCTGAGAAACTTGCAATTACATATGAACTTTAGAATCAGTTTATCAATTTCTACATAGAAGCCAGCTGGGATTGTGATAGAAATTTCTGTAGACCAATTTGGGGAATATTGCCATCTTAACAGTATTGCCTTCCAACCCATTACCATGGAATTTTTTTCTAGTTTTGTAGGTCTTCATTTCTTTCGACAATATGCTGTAGTTTTCAGAGTGTAAGAATTGCATCTTTAAAAAAACTTATTCCTACATATTTTACTCTTTTTGATCCTATTGTAAATTGAATTATTTTCCTAATTTTTTTTGAGTTGTTCATTGAAAGTGTATAAAAATATAATTGATTTTTATGCATTGAACTTGTTTCTTGCAACCTTTCTACTCTTGTTTGTTAGTTCTAATATTTTTTAGGTGGATTCCTTAAGATATTGTATATATAAGATCATATCACCTAAGATAGTTTTACTTCCTTCTTTTCAATTTGGATGTCTTTATTTCCTTTCATTTCCTAATTGCCTTGGCTGCAACCTCCAGGATAATGTTGACTAGAAGTGGCAAGAGGACATCCTTGTCTTGTTCCTGATCTTAGGGGCACATCCAGTCTTTCATCATAAAGTATGATGTTAGTTGTGGGTTTTTCGTAGTGTGGGTCCCTTATCAAGCTGAGAAAGTTTCGTTTATTCCCTAGTTTGCTGGTTTTTTTTTTTATAATCATGGAAAGGTGTTGGATTTTGTCAAATGTTTTTCTTGCGTCTATTGAGATGATTACGTGGATTCTGTGTTTTAGTCTATTGATACGGTATATTCCATTAATTGATTATCAGGTGTAATCCATACACTTTTGCTGAATATGTCTTTTGCTAACAGGTACATTTGGCAATGAAATTGAACCCACTACGGCCTATCGGGCAGAGGCCGCCATGTGCTGATTTCGGAGGATTGCCGCCCTATCCCAGTCTCTACCAGCTCTTCCCCAGCTCCCTTTCCAATGCCAGTGCAACGCCTTGCACCCGTCAAGTCCAGACTTACACCTCCAGCCAGGTAGACGTGTTTCAGGTTAATTAGGGGCTTCAGTCAATTTAGTTCATAGGCTGTAATTACAGGCACCGAAGACCTGCAATTTCTGTTTTAATTAAAATAAACAATGTGAAAGGACTGACATCACACCGGGGCAACTGGTGTGCAAAGCACAGGTAATTACACCAAAGCTGAGCCTCTCGCTGTGAAGAAGTCTGTTGGGATCCACGCGGGAGCCCTGGGCCTGGCCATCCTGGTGAATGCTAATTACGTGCTCAAACCAGACAGGTCGGTTGGTTGTGGTGATGGTATTCAAACATGCTTCTTTCCAGTTGGAACTGAGTTGTGACATTCAGAGTGTGCATGTGTATGTGTGTCTATTTACACATGTAGTGTCTCTCCCAATGCATGTACCTATCACATGCTTCTACACACACATGCATCAGGGCGAAAAATTCTTATTGTAACTGCTAGTTTCAGAGATCCTTTTTGGGAGGCAGTTAGCCTTGCTTACGAAGATAATAGCTCACTTGCAGAGGCCTGGTGGCCAGAGTGGCTCAAGGGCATATAAGAATAAGGTACTTAATCCTTCATTTACAATTGTTTGCATTGCATGACGTAAATTCTCTCTGACCCTGTGAACCTTCAGTGAAGTTGTCAGCACACAAGGATGTTTGGAATGAGGGAAGTTTTTTTTTGGGGGGGGGCATTGCTGAAGATCAAAGAAGGAAGATTTAATTCTGCATTTGAGTAGGGGTATAAGGAACACTCTGTGAGACAGTGAATCCAGGGGGACAGGGAGCCAGAAACGGCCAGAGATTGTAAGTCTCAGGGACTTTTCAGAATCCTGTGCAGGGAGTCGGACCTCCCACAGGACATAGGAGAAAAAAAAAAGTTCACATTTCTTTTAGAAAAGAAACCTCATCATCACATTCTTCTCTTGAAACCTTCCAGTGGTCCCTACTACCATGGTAATAAAGTATAAATTTTATTTAGAATGTGGGAGAGGCTAAAAAATGCACCCCCCTCAAAAAAAATTCTGCTCTTAATCCCTGAAGCCTGTAAACGGCCTCTTTTTTGAGAGTCTTCGCAGGTGTGACTAAGTTAATGATCTTGAGCTGGAGAGATTATCCTGGTGGGCTCTAAATACCATCACATGCATTCTTTTTTTAAAAAACATCTTTTTTAAATTTTAGTTTAGAGAAAGGGAAGAGAGGGAGAAAGAAAGGGAGAGAAACATCGACATGAGAGAGAACCATCGATCAGTGGCCCTCTGCCTTCTGCAGACTCCCCGACTGGGAGCAGAGCACAGAGCCTGCAACCCAGGCGTGTAGCCCGATCAGGAACCAAACCTGAGACCCTTCGGTTTGCAGGACGATGCCCCACCAGCGGAGCCATGCTGGCCAGGACCGCGTGCGTTTTTATAGGAGTGAGGGAGAGGGTGATTTCACCTCCCAGACGGGAGAGAGCACAGGGGGAAGAGGAGAAGCAGCGGGACCGGGGAGGCAGGGACTGGAGTGATGCGGCTGAAACCCGGGAAGGCCAGCAGCCGACAGCAGCTGGAAGAGGTAAGGAACCATTCTTTCTTCTCTGGAGCCGCAGAGGGAGCGCGGCCCTGCTGAACCCTGGATGCCGGCCCAGGGAAGCTGACTTGGGATTTCTGGCCTCTAGAATGGTGAGGGAATCAACTTCGCTTGTTTCAAGCCACCTGGTTTGTGAAACAAAATAGATGGCTTCCCTAGAACCTTCCGGATCTGCCCCTGCCTCCTGTCCAGACTACCCCACCCCCCGCCTGCAGTTCAGTAGACCTGCATCTCTAACCCCTCCCCCAAACATGCACCCCTCCTTATTCTGGCCGCACCTTGTATGTGTTGATCCCCACCTGGAACACTCTGCCAGCCTCTGCCAGCCCCGAGAGATGTGGCGTGCTAGTCCAGTTGACAGACGAGGAGACTGCCCCACACAGCACTGCTAAGCTGGTCTCCAAGTCAGTGCCCTGCCCGACACAGTCTCAGGCTGAGACAGCACCCTCTTGCCTGCCCCTCTGGCGAAGGGCTCCATGTCAGGGTGGGTTGGCAAACCCCAGCCGTCTCGTCTGTGACCCCACTAGCTGCCCACCGAGTGATGCCTTCTTCGGCACTGTGGAGTCAACACAGGCTTTGGTGCAGGCTGGAACTGGGTCCAAGTGTTTTCTGTGCTGTGTACATGCTGTGTGACCCTAAGCTACGGGCGCTCTCTCAACCTCAGTTTTCTCCTTTGTAAAACAGGGCTTATAACAGTGACCTTGGAGGGAGGTCCATGTCTCAAAACATCTATTTATGAAGCGTCCACTCCATGCGGACAAGCCCAGGCCCCTGCTTTTGTGGAGGGTGTATTTACTTAGGACACTGAGAGAGTAAAATGGGACCTGGAACATGTCCCGTCCTCCCCCTGCAACATTGTCCCAGGTTCCCTTTCCCTCGGGCCCACATCCGGCTCACTTACCCGTCTGAGGGAAATCTCCCGAAAAGGGGCAAATGAGCAGGGTGTGGGACTGAGCACACGTGCAGACAGTGGCTCACAGCCCAGGCTTCCACAGCTGGGAGGCAGCAGTCACGTTTGCAGTAGGGAAAGTTTTTAAGCACGCTGGCAGAGAGGCAGAAAGAGCAAGCTGTGATACCTGGCCGGAGCCACCGTGCAGAGGCAGGGGCGCAGAAGGAACACACGTGAGTTCTGACGACTTTTGCTCACGGGGAGGTGCGTGTGTGCGTGCGTGTGTGCATGCGTCTGCTCACAAACCCCCCTGGGCACCCAGGTCTCTGTATACACTCGCTCATGCTTTGTGTTGGTAGGCATGATTTCAGAGTCACATCTTTGTTCTTCTCTTCCCATAACCGGATGTTTGTAAAAATGATGGGGAAACTGAGGCTCAGAGGTGTAAAGTTCCTTCATCAAGGTCACGCAGCCTGTACAGCAGAGTTAAGCCTCAAGTCCAAGATTCTGTAAAGGGGGATGAATGTAAGGTTCATGGCCCCTTGCCTATTGCATAGTAAGTGCTCAATAAATGTTGATTTTTACTGTGGGGCAGGCAGGCACCTTACTAGGCACTGGGGGTCTTCACCAAGTCAACTACAATACTTTTGCTAGGAATATTATTGATATCCTACTTCAAACGTGGTAAAGGTGATAAGCCATCCAGCAGGCCCTCATTCTGGCAGAAGGACTATGGAAAAGCCTAAGCACAGAGCCCCATGGTGGTGTTGAACCCCCCTCCAGGGTCTGCTAACTGGGGATCCTTTTCTAGCCACTGCCCCAAACTGTAGCCCTATGGCCGGCTCATTTCAAGGTCTTGGGTCTGGCTGGGCTTGGAGAAAGGAGCCCCGTGGTGCGCAGGGAGGCTTTCTCCTTAACACTTGGGACAGGAGGGCTGGCCCTCATGCGTGTCATCCCAGGATCTGCGCAAGCTGCTACAAGCTCGCAGACGGCAGGAGACAGCAGCGCCTCTGACGCCTCTGTGGTTTGCCCAGGCGGAATATCCGGGCTGCCTGTTCCCCGAGGCCGTTTCTGGGTCTGAGGACCTGGGACAGGCCGAGCTGGGCAGCCCAACTCCTGTCCTGTCCTGCCTGCCCACCTCTGGCCCCAAGTCCCGGTGGAAGGGTTTTCATCGCTTGTAGTGGCCGTTTGAGCCCTTTGATACCCACGATCAAAGTGGGATTTGTGATCACCTCTACCTCATTGGGTTGTCATGAAGATTACATGAGATAATGCATGAAACATCAGTTTTGACACATAATCGTTGCCTTGTAAATACAGCAGTAATTATTGTCATTATTGCTGTCATTATCATAGTCGGTGTCATCATCATTATCATTATCACCATCAGATCCTGAAGGCAGCTAGCTGGGGATTAGATCCAGTTCCTGGCCACGTGTCATCAGGGAAGGAACATCTCTGTGCCTCAGTTTCCAGTGATGCAAACTGTCTATTCTTTTTGAAGTTTCCTCCCTTCACTCCCGTTTAAAGTCTCAGAATCCCCTGCTGGACAATTTTAACAGCTACCCCTGTGGGAAGCTGGGGATGTGCCCTTCTTTGGGCCTCAGTTTCCTTATCAGACAAATGGGACAAATATCAATTCACTGCCAGGGCAGTTCAGAAGGTAAAAAAGAGCAACTGTAACTTGCTTCGCATGGTGTCCAGCCCACAGCAGGGGCCACAGGTGTCTGCAGCTGGGTCAGTCGGTCTACCTTCTATGATTGGTGAGAGCAAGGCGTCTGGGAAGGTGAGATTTTGGCCAAAACACCATGGAAGCGAAAGCAGAAAGATTTCCTGTTTGGGTCTGGGTTCTTCCACAGCTGGCCTTGGATTACACCTCTGTCCACAGGCTTCGTGCTCTAGAGCAGGGCCTGGTTTTCTTTGAACTTCTGGGAGTTTTTCTCAGTCTCTGTTGTGAGCATCTTTTCCTCAGGTCATCAATAAATGCTAGTACTTTCCAGAATTCCATGCTCTGTCCTTTCTTTCATTAGGGCTTTCTTCTGCTAGCAATGCTCACTTCTCACCTTGTCCTGGTCACCCTCCAATCAATGTCTGCTGCCTTGAGCTTCCCCTTGAACTTTGGATCTAAATATCCAATTATCTCTTGGAAATCTGTACTTGGATATGCCAGAGGAAACTCACACCTAACACTCAAACCTGACTCACATCTTCTCCTTAAGCCTGCTCTGTCTTCTGTCTTCCAGGTCTCAGTGATGGCGCTATCTCCCACAAAGCTGTCAGTCAGAAATCTGTGGGCCCCCGCACTTGCTTTTCTCTTTTGCACTGTATGTGTACTCTGTTTATGTCCCCTTCTTTCCCTCCCTCCCTCCCTCCTTTCCTTCCTTCCTTCCTTCCTCCCTCTCTCCCTCCCTCCCTTCCTTCCTTCCTTCCTTCCTCCTTTCCTTCCTTCCTTCCTCCCTTCCTTCCACTCAATATGAATTTCACATGTTTACTGATTATCTACTATGCATCAGTCACTGTATTATTTGTTGGGGCCCTAAGTCACTAAATCCTCTTCACATTACCCATAAATGTCTAAGAATTGTATTATCCCTCCTTCTCAGTTGCAAATGACAGAACACATACCGAGGAAGGAAATAAATTGAATAGCCCCCAGAATTAATGTGTGAGATGGAGAAACTCGCTTGAGACCAAGCTTCTAAGACCATCTAAGCCCACATTGCAAATCTGGCCTAATGGTGCAACTGTCATTGCTGAAGCTGCCACGGATTATGGACATCGGAAGCCTGACATTATCGCTGACCACTACCATTACCAGCGCCGGGACTGCTTCTGGGTGGGCAGTTTGACTTGGCACCGTGCCGTCCTGAAAGTTGAGTGCCTTTGTTGTTTCCTACGCCAGCAAAACTGCAAGGGAGCCCCAAGCAGAGCCAGTTCTCCCACTGACGACTTCCTGGCTGGAGCATCTGACCGCTGAAGGTTGGTCCTATGCTTGTGGCGTAGTGGCCACTTCCACCAGGGAGTCTGGAAATTATTTGAGTTCCGAGTTCTACCTCGGAGATGGGAACTCACTGTGTTGTACTTCTCCCAAACTGCAAAAGTCTGTTAAAGAGACGACGGATAGCCACACTGAAGAATGACACATTTCTAGTACAGGAATCTATCTTGGCCCCTCCATCGCCACTGCTGATGTCCCAGGCCACCTCATCGCATCTCACCCATCCATGCTGGTCAATCCTGACCGTGGCGGCTGGTGCACTTTATCTAAAGCATAGTTCTGACGTTGTCTCTGTCCAGTGTCCTTCCTATGGCCCCTCATTGTCCTAGCACTTCAGATACCCAATGTGGGCCTTCACCATCTGTCTTTTGTATAGTTCTTCAGCCTCACCCTCTCCCATCTCTCGCTCTCTCGCTCCCTCCCCTACACACACACACACACACACACACATACACACACACACGGACACATATTCATGTTCTTCTGGGACAAATAGAGAAGACAGCCATTGGATGACAGTGTCTCAATGATGTTTGTAGGATGGTATGTTAATTCCTCTCATGGACCCAGCATAACTTAGAGTCCCAACAGAAGACAGGGAAGATCTTATTGATTGAGGACACATAAACGGCTTACCTGTGGCTGACCCGGGGACAATTTAACTGATGGCTTTTTAAATATCCTCCCCACCCCCACCCCAAGCCAGAAATCTCACCACTGGGGCCCAGAGCCTGGGTTCAACAACCCTGTGTACTGTCCTTATACATGGTAACCCATTGAGAACTGGGGACCCCTATGTAGTTCCTAAAGCTTTAAAGAAAATGTCTTTGTATTTCCTTTTCCCCCTCACTTCCTAGCTAGGCCTAGTACTCACCCTCCATGATGCCCTCACCCTCAACCTGTTGTAATTGCACCTGCAAAAGCCAAGAAGGCAGTGAGCCATGAGACAATGGGTGGAGAGAGAAATTGTATGAACATCTGTTTTCTTTTCTCTTAGGTAAACACCTAGAAGTGTTAGAGATTACTGGCTTTTATGGTAAGTGTATATTTAACTTTCTAAGAAACTGCCAGACTGTCTTCCAAAATTATGGTACTATTTGCATTCTCACCAGCAGTGTGTGAGTGTTCCTGGTGCTCCACCTCCTTGCCGACACTTGGTGTTGTCTGACTTTTGAATTTTAGACATTCTATTGGCATGCCGCATTACCTCATTTTGCTTTCAGCTTTTTCTCTAATGACTAATGATGTTTTCATGTGCATAGGGGCTAATTTGTATACCTTCTCTGGTGAAGTGTTTTGCCAGGTTAAAAAATTTGTACTGATTCTTTATTATCAAGTTGTAAAATTTCTTTAAATATTCTTTAAAAATCTTTTTTCAGATGTATGTATATAAATTGTCTTTCCAGTATGTACCTTGTTTTTTTGTTGTCTTAGTAGTGCCTTTCAAAGTTTTTAATGTTGATGAAGTCCAATTTATCATTTTAAAAAAATGGGTCACATTTTTCTCCCCCTTTTTTTACATCCTATGTAAGAAATATTTGCCTATTGCAATGTTGCAAAGATTTTCTTCTGTTTCTTAGGGAACTTTTATAGTTTTAGCTTTTGCAATTATGCCTGTGATCAATTTTTGAATTAATTTTATGTGTGGTGAGAGGCAAGGGCTAAGATTCTTCTTCTGTTTATTTATTTATTCTTCTTGCATATTCATGTCCAATTATTCCAGCGCCATTTGTGGAAAAAACTATCCTTTCATCATTGGATTAACTGGGCATATTTGTCAAAAATCAGTGCACATATTCATATGGGTTTATTTCTGGCCTATCCATTGCTTTTCATGGATCTATATATCTCTCCTCACTCCAGGACCACACTGTCTGGATCACGGTAGCTTTATAGGAAGTCTTGAAATCAGGTTAGTCAAGTTCTCCAAACTGTCGTTTTGTAAAATTACTTTGACTCTTTTATGTCCTTTATACTTTCATGTAATTTTAGAATCAGTTTGTCAATTTCTTTAAAAAAAACCCCACTGAGATTTTGACTACGATCGCATTGACATTATAGATCAGCTAGGGGTAAAGCAGTATTTTCACAGTCCTGAGTCTTTCAATCCAACAACACAATGTAACTTCCTATTTAGTTAAATCTTCTTTATTTTATTTCAGCAATGCTTTGCAATTTTGACTGTACCATTTACATACAAATTTTGTTAAATTTATCCCTAAGTTTTCAATATTTCTTATTTTTAGAATTTACCCCTGAGTTTTCTGTAAATGTTATTTTAAATTTAAATGTCCAATTGTTTGTTGCTAGTATATAGAAATGCAGTTGCTTTCAGTATTTTGATCTCGTACACTGTGATCTTGCTAAACTCAGTTCTACCAGCATTTTTTTCAGATTCCTTAGGGTCATCTCCATTACTTTATCTGTAACATGGGGGTAAAGTGAGTATATCTATCTCAGAGCTCGGAGTGAATATTAACTATGATAATGCACCTAAAGAACTCATCCCGGTTCCTGGCACACATTTAATAATAGTGATAAAACCGTGTTGCCATCTTTAACACAGGCGAAACCAACCCCTGCTCTTAGAAGTAAAGTTAGGAGTTATGGTAGGGAGGCAGTAGTGACCAGAAAGCCGTGAGTGCACTGGGTGTGGGGGCTTCTGGGAAGCTGGGCGTGTTCCATTTCTTGATTTGGGTGCTGGTCATGCATGTGTTCAGTTTATAAAAACCAGTGAGCTATGCACTTATGATCATTGCATTTTTCTAAGTGTTCATTACATTTCAATAACAAGTTAAAACAGTCCAACAACTACTGTCTTTTGAGCTTTTGTCATGTACTTGGCCCTGCTACCTTCTCTTTACACAGCTTCTGTTCTTAACCCTGTGAGCTGGGTGCCACCGCCATCCCATTTTACAGAAGACAACACTGAGGCTCTCAGGGGTGGAGTCACTTGTCCAGGCTCATGGAGCGAGTATGTGGTGAAGGTCAGGGCTCACCCCAGTTCTTAAGCCCTTAACCATGAGGCTGTATGGCCTTGTCTTGGAGTTTGGTTGGAAAATGTAAAATCTTTAGTTCTAGGACTGAGTTCTGTGATAGTGGCAGTATGGAGGGATTCTGGGCAGGTGGCAGGTGGTGCGGGGAAAGGGAGGTAGGAGAGGGGGCCCCAAGGGGGCTTGGGAAGGCCCAGCAAGGCCAGCTGGGTCTCCTCATTGTCATCATCGCTCATGGCCAACCCAGTGTCTCAGAACCAACCCCCTCACACAAACACTCTATAATTGCCTGATCTGGCCTAGTGAACAGGGTGGAGGTGGGGACGTTTATTTTTCATTAAAAGGTCAAAATGAGATTATGGGAGGTGGTACTCGGTGCGGGGAGCTGCCTCAGAAAATGTGCTGACTGGTCCCAACTTATTAGGCCAACACACACGTTTCTGGTACCTTCTACCACCTCTCCAAGGCTCCCTTTCTCCAGCCAAAGCTTAATTTTGCCAACTTTTCCAGAGCTCTAGGGATGATTCCATGAGCTGATACAGGGAGGGGAGTAAGAGGAAGTAGGAGGCAAGCATCCAAATGTTCTTTCTGTTATTTAAGAAATGGATTTTGAGCAATCTTTGTACACTTCCCTGGGCGTTAGTTTCCAAATCTTAAAAATGGGGATATATTACCTATCCTGTAGGCTTGTCATGAGGAGTCAAGTTTATGATAGACATTAAGCCCGGAGTGCTTGGTGAATATCAAAATGCTTATAAACTATAAACGGTAGTTAAAGCAGCCTGCCCTGGGCCGAGTCCTGCATCTACATGTTGCACATCCCTGAAAAGATGGCTCTTGGCTGTCGAGAGGCATAATCCCGCCCAGAAGGCTCCCCTGAGCACCTGCACAGGCCCATTCCACATCTACACGCCCCACCATGTGACTGAAATGCAGCCAGTTACCTCTTCTCTGGGCCATGGGGCGACAAACTGCTTCCATGACTGAACTGGGCAGGTGTTTGGGTCCCCCTCCCCCCTCTCAGCCCCACCCCAGGATCCAGTCCTGTCCAAGAGGGCAGCCTTCTTACTCGCTGCAACTGTGCTGGAAGTAGGGCAGGACAAAGGAGAGGGACAGGAAGGGTCCATGCTCATGGCTGGGACTTTCCTCTCATCCTTCCTTGTGTGATGATGAAGGCTGAGCTGCTGGGCTTGGGGCTTCCAGTACCACCTTCTCCCTGCAGCCTCCAGCTCACGTGAGAAGGGAGCATCAGGGGAAGGCCAAGCTTTGGCTCTGCCCCCAACTTTATCCTCTCTTCCCTGGGCACATGTATAGACAGGCTGAAGCAGGCAGGGTCCACACCTGGGTTTGTCTTGCTCTTCTCACGTCTCCCTCCCAGGCCATGACCTCTTTCACCTCCAAGCCTTTGCACATACATTCCCCTAGCTCATTCTGCCTGGAACACACTTCTATTTTCCATTGCCCTTCCACGTTGTGTAATGGGATGTCTCAGATGGACATCATTCCTCCAGGAATCCTTCCCTGACCCAGTGGGTCAAATCACATGTCTCTTCTCTGCGTCCCTCTGCCCGCCTCCTTTTCTCCATTACAGTACAGAGTGCACTGTAATAAGCCCTGGCTGCTTGTCCGTACCCCCTCTCCTGTTACACTGTCAACTCCAATAACATAGGATCCCTTGTTTATTATTATACTCCCAGTTTCTGGCACAAGGGAGGGATCAACAAATACTTGTTAAATGAATGAACATCCCATGTGGCCCTGCAAACCACCCTTTAATGTGTCAGGCTGGAGGTACCCAATTCAGATATTCTTAAGTAGTAATTGGAGAGACAGCAACTTAGGATGGACACAATAGAAATGTTTGCAGAGAATATTGAGCTTGAATTCTAGACTGAGAAGCCTATCTGGGTAACTTGAGGACACTAGTCTAGAAAAATCTATGCATGTTATACTGTGGGGTTCTGTGTAAGTTCCCAGTTCATCCTCACTATGTTTCTGGTGAAAACTCAAGGCTAGGAACAGCCAAGAGCATGGATGTATTTGGTTCTTCCTGGAGACACATCTGACTTCTGACCGAAGGCACGGTGTTCTTGCTCAAGCATGTCTGGCCTCATATTACTCTTTGAAAAAAAAAAAAAAAAAAAAAAAAAAAAATCTCAGCTTCAGCTTATGTTCTTATCCAAAGCTTGCTTTATGGACCATTGATGATGGAAAATGCCTGCTCTTGCATTTTTTTTTAATTCAATGGACTACTCCTTGCCCCTGCCCCCTGCCCCTATGATCCATAACTCAGGCTCCTAAACTCCCTGTGGTCCATCTATAATTAGAATTGTTATGAGGAGTTAATGAAGGAGGTGGTCTTTTCCTACCTTCACGTAGGCAAAGTAACTCTGAATAAGGTTGGAGCTGAAAAATGGATCCCTCTCTGGGTGGGAGCCTGACCGTCATGTCATTTCATAGTAACTCCTTTAACTGTCTTCCTGTCCCACTCTCATGTGGAGGCAGATCCTATATTACTTCCAGCTACTCTTAGCCTTTTTCTTCCTCCTGACTGTGGCAAGTGGTCTGATTAGCTCGCAGACAGTCATTCATTCTACCGTGTTGACAAAATCAGCCTGTTTTTGTGGGATTGACTTCAAGATACAAAATATTTAAATTAATAAGAATAAATAGAAGTTGTCTTAATGGATAACAAAGAAAATGGTATTTCAGGAATCATGTGCAAAGGCACTGGGGCATAAAAATATTTGGTGTGCTTAGGGAACTGGCAGATACCTGGAGTGTCAGAACTCTGGGGAAACTGAGAGATGTGATGGCTGGAAAAGCTGAAGGTCAGACTGAGGCCAAGGCCTTGTGTACTCTGCCAAGCTGTTTGGAGGTGGGAGAGAGCCCTGGGAATTTCTGAGCAGTGTAACACTGGCCAAAGTGTGCTTCAGAAAGATTCCTCTGGCAGCTGTGTGAGGGAAGGACTGAAGGAGAGTGAGACTAGAGGCAGAGATATCAGGCAGGAAGTTGTGAAGATGACCATCCAGGTACAGTTATTTTCAGGGGGGGGACATCTCTGCACAAACTAGTTTCAAGGAGGGTCTCTTTTGCAAAACAGGTTTGGATCCCCTCCTTCAGTCTCCTTCTCTTCATGGAATGACTCCAGAGTCCCTGCCCCAGTAAAATGTAGATTCTGGTGACCTTAGGGAGGGAGGGGTAGACGGCAACCACATTCTATGGAACCCCATGTAGGGTGACATGTTCCACCTATTCTCCTCTTTCCCTGTCTTATCAGGATTGTGTCTCATCTCAGGAGCTTCCAAAGGAGCTGGAAGAACTGCCAACTCATTAGTTTCTGAACTAGGCCAGCGGCACCCTGGTTGCATGACAGACAGACTTTGGAAATGTTGTGTGCATTCTGACATGCGAGTCAACCTCAGAAAATTTAGTCACACTGATGTGGTTTTGATTCTCACCCTGAGTAAATCTTTCCAATTCATTGGCCTCAGTTTCTCCACATGCAAATGTGGAAGACCAAAGTAAATCTAAGGGTCTCCCCCTCTTATCTGTCTAGGGAGTCTAAGCTCCAGCTCCTAGACTCACCCCCTACAGGGCTGGTGACCATGACTGATCAGCCCTCATGACCAAGGTTGATGGTCAGTCTGTCAACATTGTTCTACTGATTTCTCGAAGTCAGCCTTTGGCGAATGTGCTGCCTGGTTTGGTGTTTGTTGATTCAAGAGAGCACATCTGTTAAGCTCTAGAGAAATTGTGTACAGGGATGTTGTACACGTGATGAGGATGCCTATTGTGCTTTTACTCATCCTTGGAAAATAAAGGAGAGAATCAGGGTATATGTGGATTATTCATTATGGAAAGTTGGCTAGGGAACTGGGTGTGGCTTCCAATATTTGGAAGACAGACTTTTGTGCCTGCATTGTAACTCTTGATTTTTCCTTCAAAATAATGACTTAAATTTCAGTGTTTCCTATATTCCCTTCTGAGTTCCCATCTCATTCCAGAATCCTCTCTATGGGTTCCAACTCAGCCAAGACCCTCTCCAGACCCTCTCACTCCTGACTTTGGAGAATGTGTGCTGTCTTCTGGGAGCCTCCTCCCCCATATCCTCCTTTAACTAGACAAGTCCTGGCCTGAATGAATCTTCTTTCCTGCCTAACTTGCTCTTTCTCCTCTATTCCAAGTTTCAGGAATGACACCATTCTCCACACAGTCACCAAAGCTAAGACCTGGGAGTCCTGGGCTCCTCCCCAGCCCTCATTCCTACATCCATCCATCACCAGAACTCGCCTGTTTGGTCTCTGAAATGTGTTCAGAATACCCTGTTCTCTCCTACCCAGCAACTCCTACTTAGGTTCTCTTCTGACTCTCTTCCTCTCTTACTGGGTAATGAAAACAACCTCCTCCTATTTGGTTTCTCTTCCACCAATCTCTTTTCAGATTGACTTTTCTTTTGCTACCATGGTGATTTTCCTAAAATCCTAATCTGGCCATGTCTCTCTCCTGCTTGAGATACTACATAAGATGCTCATGGCTGATAGAGCAAAGCTCAAATTTCCCAGCCAGATACATGAGTACAGCCACAAGAGACCATTTGATGTTTCCTGGATGCAACTTCTTTTTACAGAGCTCTCTGCCTTTCCTTATCTCGATCCTGCTGCTTGGTTTGTCTATCCTCTCAATACTTTTCTACTTGACCCTGCTGTCCTTTGATCTCTGTTGACCTCCCAAGCCTCATGCCTTCTCACTCTCCCCCAACCTCTGTGCAACCCTCGCTGCTGGTCTTAGGGTGGTTATCTCATCCCCTGAATGGTCCCTGGAGGTGCTTTGAGATGGCCAATGAGACTTCTCACTGCTGATCTTCTTGCATCTGATGGATGCGTGATGAGGTCCTCTGGGTTGCTCTTAAGCCATGTGGACAAGGGATGGGCATTCCTTGTGTGAATGGGACCTCTCTTCCTCTCCCCACTGGTACTTGTGAGTGGAAAACCATCCTGTGGTCAACATCGAAAGAGGTCACATTCTAGGAATGTGGTGATTATGGCCGAAAGAGTTCCAGATAGAATGTGAAGATTTGTTTTGCCAGGTGTAGGTTATGCAGTTTCTAGTGGTAAATTCGACTTAACTGGAAAATACATGACCATTCCCATTTTCCTACATCTTCTGGGTAAAGCTTACAGAAGTCCTTCTGTAAGCAGAAGGCCATCTTCTGTGGCTTTGTCAATGAAGCTGAGTCACTAGAAGCCAGTATTCATTCATTCAGAGGTGGCGCAATGGAGGAGGCAGCATGTGAGCAACGATGTAACCAGCATTAAAAAGTGCTGTTAGGGAACTGCCCAGGTACAAAGATCTTTACTCTTTCCAAACAAGCACATTCTAGAATGCCAGAGCACTGGAAGTAAACACAACATTGCTACTTTTTCTTTCATAAGGTGGGAGGTATAAAACTCACCCAAAATGGTGCATTCGACAATAAAGAACGCAAAGGGATGGTGGGTGCTTGGACATGAACTGAAAGAAATTTTGCCTGCACCCTAAGAAAAATCTTCATGTGCACTATTAGACAATAAGCAAGTACATAATTACCTCTTCTTAACCCATTATTCTAAGTCTTCATTGATCAATTACTATGTCTTGCACAGGCCCATGAATTTTATAATATATTTTAAAACTAAATTGATTATTTGTCAGAACCCCACAGAAACAATTTGTCTAGAGTCTCATACTTCCTGGACAGCTCTGCTCTGGAGGATGACTTTATGTATATTTTGAAATGTCCCTGGTTCCCCAAAGGGAACATTTACACATGTCACATAGCCTATATTTTACGTTGGACTATCTCAAAGAACTCTCCAAATTTGGTGGATGCCTGCCCATCTGTTTTAAGCAATGTGATAGCAGGAGCTGGCAGACAAAACTCTTTTGGTGAATGTTCATCCACCAAAAGGGAAAATGCCCCAGAGAAACTAAAAAATAATCATGTTTACAAGTGGCTGACCCAAAGGTGCTTACCCAGTTGTGCAAGCTATGTGAGAGTGAGTAGGTATTACTACCCTCACTTTAGAGATAAAGCTCACACTGCTGGTGAGAGATTTAGGTGAAGTTCAAGTCCCTGTGACTGTGAGCCCAGCATCCATGTTCCTTCCATTGTATAGTCCCAATATTATAGTCCCAATATGCTGAAGTGGAAAGCAGTGTGACTTCATAGCATCATCTCTGATGGGCTTGGGTTTTAAAAACACAAGTATGAAGAAAGAGCACACAGCCAGACACCTGGGGAAATGACCCATGTTTGCAAGAGCCGTGTCAAAAAGGCTGAATTCGATAGGAGCTAAGGCTTTGAAACACCCCTGAAAATATGAGAGTTTTTTTTTGTGCTGTTTGGAGACCGATGGTGGGGGAGTCCACAGCATGGTGATGGTAGTGCAATGCTGACAGCCATCAGAGAGAATTGGAAGAGCGGCTCAATACATCAAGGTAAAAGCCGTTAATCTGGAAAAATTGGAACTCAAGATAAGGGAAAGGCAGAAGGTATACCTCACTGCTCTTAATCCAAGTGTCCAATCACACACGAATGGTCACCCAGGGTACTGGAAGGACTTGCAGAAGTCTCTGTGAAATCCCCGTCAGTGTTTTTGAAGAACTGTGGAGACAGAGAAGCCACAAGACTGGGGAGGGGCACATCTTGTCTTGATTTTCCAAACCCAGGTTCTTGAAACTAGGGACTTAAGACCAGTCTTTGCAAATGAACTAGAAATGCTTATTTAAATGGTTTAGGGGTTATGACCATTTAGAAGAGGAAGTAGGAATTGGTTTGGAGGCACCAGCGTTGACTAAGAACTAGTAATTCCAAAACATCAACGTTTCTCCTTTGAAAAACAAGCTTTCTAGATTAGTGCTGTAGGTATTTGTTATCATTATTTTTATCTCCCCACCCTTAGGACTAATTTGGAGGAATTATTTCAGGTATGGATCTTGGTGAGATGCGGAACCTGTCTTCCATCGTAAAACTGAAGATGCCACATGTTCAATTTCCCGACCTCCCTTGCAGGTAGTATACACTGGCAGATGCTCTAGGTTGGGAAATCAGGGGCAGCCACCCCTGACTTGAAGTTGGGTTCAAGGAATGTCAAGGAGCAGGGCTGGCAGGCAGAATCAGCCCTGTCGATTGAGTTTCCAGGGGCGTTGGTGGCCACAGCACCCACGGAAGGGAACTGTGTCCAGGCCAATGACGTTGGAGGGGCAGTAACAACAACTTCTACCCAGATTGTTTCTGCTGTAGGATTTGGTGGGCTGTTCTTGGCTACTTGGTATTTGACCAGTTTTCTCCGTCCTTTCAGAGGTGTTCTGAGCTTTTAAACAAAGGCTTTCTATTGCTACATCAGCCAGAGCCAGTTTCTCTTGCTTGTAGCTAATAACCCTGAGAAGGTGGCTATATCTGGTAAGTCTGGGTAATGCCACAGACATTGTATCTTGATTGTAGCAGGCATTTGTTCAGGATTCACATGCGAAAATAATGGGGTGCAGATATTGTATTAAGGTGGATAGGCTGTTTACATCCCCAAATGTTGAGTAATTTATTTAGGCTGGTCTCCAAGGAGTTCTCTAGTGACAAGCTGTAGTGGGCAGACTAATGGTCCTCCAGAGATGTCTGCATCCTATTTCTTGGAAACTGTGAATATGTTAAGTTATACGGTAAAGGGTAATTAAGGTTGCAGATGGAATAAAGGTTGATAATGAACTGTCCCTAACATAGGGAACTTTTCCTGGATAATCTGGGCAGGGCCCAGTAATCACATGGGCTCTTAACATTGCTGGTTTTGAAGATGGAAGAAGGAGCCCACGAGCCAAGGAAGGTGGTAACCTCTAGACATTGGATAAGGCAAGGGAACAGATTCTCCCCTAGGGCCTCCAGCAGGAAGGTAGCCCTGTTAACATCTTGGTTTCAGCCTAGTGAGATCGGTTCTGAATGTTTTACCTACAGAACTGTAAGATAATACATGTGTGCTCTTGAAGCACTGAGTTTGTCACACAGCAATAGGAACTAATACCCATTCCATGTGTGTCTGCAATTGGCCCTTCCTAGTGGAGCAATGACATGGATGAATAGTTTTCCAAGTAGACTGGGTAGAAGCCTAAGGTCCCAGAGTGTCTCAGAGGCTACAGAGAAGGTGAGTAGGAATGGGCCAGGCAGAGGCACTGGGACCCTGGGAGACCCACCCATGCTGCCATAGAGCAATACTGCTTTTCTCTGTTTTGAATATTGGGATTCTAGGGAAAATATTCAAACCCCATCACTGACATCATAGATAAAGGTATGACTTTAAATAGATAGATAGATAGAAAATATTCAAACTCCATCACTGACATCATAGATAAAGGTAGAACAATAAGAGGTAACATTTATGGAACATTTACTGGGACCAGACACCATGCTTAGCTGTTGATATGCATTATCTTATTGAATTCTTATAATAAATGATCCTTGCAAGGTAGGTCTCAACTTTGCAGATGGGGAAACTTAGGATCAGAGAAAGCAAGTCGCTCAACCAAAGTTCCACAGCTTGTAAGTGGCAGAGATTTTATTTCAACGTGGGCACTCTGACTCTAGGGCCTGTGCTCTTAGGCAAGTAAATCAAACACTTGATTGGAAAAAGCTTGTTGGAGTATCATATCGATGGTATAATTCAGAATCCAAATGTATTTCATATGGTAGAAGATATTTATTTGGGAAAGAGACAAAATCCTGCATTTGGATTAAAAAACACAATTACATCAAAGCATGGGTATTTCAAGGGAGTTAATCGGGTTATTTGTTGGTTTGTTGCAGAGGGGTGTTTGCAATGGGTGAAAAGTCACCAACTTTTGGGTGTTATACGAGTGTAAGATTCTAAGACCCTGTAAGAACAAAGTTCTTTATGCAACAGAATTGGTTGCCTCATGGAGTTGTGAGTTCTCTGTCATTGGTAGGAGTCAAGGAAAGATTGAGTTTGTGATGGTAGGGAGTTGATTTAAGCTCTCTTTAAAATGTGAGGTTCTAAGATCTAAGGACTACTGTGCATGGGACCAAATGTTTGAAGGTCTTAGTGCTTAGCTTAAGCGACTCCGTCTTCTCTAGACTCTTCATGTGGAGGAAATTCTAGACTGATTGATTTTGCCTCAGGGTGGGACACACAACCTATGGTCTTAGGTTTTATCCTGGAGGAAAAGGGAATCCATAGCAGGTATTTAAGCAGCAACCTGATATGAATAGATTTGCATACCAGAGGGGGAAAAACTGGATCAGGGAGAACAGCTGTCCAAAAAGTCTTACGTGAGGGAGCTGTGTTTCTGGGCCAGAGCAGACAGACTGAAGACTTGGGCTGAGAGGGGAAAGGAGAGGGTGGAGGCTCGGACCACACCCAGCTGAGGTCTGGGCTGGGCGGAGCTGTCCAGAACAGGCGGTGCTGGTGCCTTCGGGCTGCAGGAACTCCAGGACACAGAGCAGGTCCACAGGGAAGCTTGTCTGGGGAGGAGCCCTGTGGGAAGTGGGTCATAGGCTTGGACAACTGCACAGATGGGTTAGTCAGAAGTGGGTCAGGAGCCGGAGGTCCACCGTCAAGACAGGTGGAGCCCTGTAATCTCCACCCTGCCTATGATTTGGTGGGGACAAATACGCATTTGTCCTGGTTATGGCATGGGCCTGGCCTCTGGATGAGATGTGGGCATCCAGGATGTAGGCTGGAGGCAGCAGAGAGATGCTACCTGGCTGTGAATTCCACTGACCAGGACTTCCAGCACCACCACCTCCCCACTCCTCAGTGGTTCTTTCTTTTCCAGACAGGAACAAATAAGCATAATTCTGGGAAATAAGCTCTCTTCCCAGAAAGCATTCAGCACCTCTACCTCCCTCTGGCCTTCAGACTAATCTCGTTTACTCTCTCCAGGAATTTAACCACCTCCGCCTATTATTCTAGAACATCGTGTTCCCCAAAGCTAGTGCTTTAATCTTTTAGTATTTTAATTCTATCCTCATTAACACTCTAGCTCTCCTTTCCCACACATGAAACTGTCTGAGCCTCAGTTTCTTAACCTGTAAAATGGAGATAATAGTATTGACCCTTATGATACAGACAGGTATTGCATATGAAATTTGTAGTACATGTTGAACACTCAATATGAGCTGGTTGTTGCCAGGGAGGAGACAGTAAACCAAATACTGATAAGTCAGGTTATCTCATGGAATCAGATGGTACTGATAAGGCTTGATCAGGCTTTGTGGGAAGAAGGTAGGGAGAAGAGAGAAACATAAAAATGGAGGTGAGACCGGGAGCACAGGGGAACAGAATTAAGAGGGTTCAGGATGATAGTTTTGGGGTGCACCAAGGCCAGAGGTTAGAGGGTGGCATTGGCCAAATGCACCTGCTTATGTCTCTTCCAGCCACTGAGTCTGATAGCAGCTACCCTGAATGCCAGGCTTAGGGTGACTCAGCATAGATGTGTATGTCTATGTGTATTATAGTCACTGGTAGAGTCTGGAACACCTAATTTCACTTCTAGTTTTTTTTTTTTCTTCCATTTACCCTGATTCTGTACAACCCACTTCCCTTCTCTCTGTGTAATTGTCTTCAGCTGTAAAATTAAAGGGCTGAGTCATGTTGGCTCAGGTCATCCCTCTTAAATCTGACATTATGGGACACTGAGCCAATTGTCTGACAGAGCATTATCCCTGACAAAAAAATGAGTTAAACTGAATGACAGTTTCAGAGGACCTTTACTGAGGATATGCAATGTGCCAGGTCATGGACTAGGTATTTTTATAACCATAGACACATTCATTTCAGAACAGGTCTGTAGTCAATGGGTTCTGGGCCCCGCATTGATTGTACAGTGCATCATTATCTCTGTTTCTTTTCATGTCTTATTGCATTGGTTGAATGCTATCATCTTCTTAGTATGCTCAAGCCTTCTTGGTTTCCTTTTTTTTTCCCTAGATTCACATTGCCTCAGGAAATTCTCCTCTTGATTCTACCCTCTCTCTAATTCTCTTTTGTTTGTGATATTCCCAGGGGGATAGGTCTTAAGCTGTTCAGTATGTCATAGCAGACCCATTTTTGGGCATTGGCAGGCTTCAAACAGTACCATAATTGTAGGTATCTTGAATCAGGGTCCTGCTAATACACAGAAAACTGGGGTCAGGAGTGACTCACAGTAGGTGGTACTGGCAAGACCTGGACAGGAGCCAGAGACAATCCAAGAAGGATGGGTTCCAGTGGCCAGCAAACACTATGGTTAACATTAATTGAGCATGTTTTCCAGGCACTGGGTTTACCCACTGGTTCTCAATCAGGAATTCTGTTGGGGGACTTTTGCAATGTCTAGAGATACTTTAAGTTGTCACAACTGAAGGGGAGGTGTGCTACTGTCATCTAGTGGGTGGAGGCTAGGAATTCTGCTAAATACCCTGTAATGCACAGGGCACCCCACACAACAAATAATTTTCTAGCTTGAAATGTCATGGTGATGAGGTTGAGAAACTTTGGGTTAAACCCTTTGCGTGCGTTATCTCATGCAGTCATCAAACCAACGCTATGAAGCAGGTGCCGCATTATTATTAACATCGCCTTTTTATATATGGGAGGCTGCACATTAGACACATGAAGCAATTTGCCTAAGTTTACCAAGCTAGAAAGTGCCAGAGCTAGGCTGTGATCCCAAGTTGGGCCAACTCTGAAGCCCGTGCACTCGATTACTTTGTTGGGAACTAAAAGTTCAGACCAACTGAGCGTGTAGGTCAGGACAAGGGGCATGGCTTGAGGACTGTAACCACCAAGTCTTGCTGCCACTGCAAGAGAACAGCCCCTATCTGCTGAGGGGAGAGTCTCCCAAGGGTGCTTGGATTGAACTGGGGGTTTGATCTTGAGTGTTCTCAGCTGAGCTGAGCTAGAGAAGGCAGGGACACCATCCCAAAAACTTCAGCATCGCACTCCCACAGTCTGACCTCTGCAACTTTGGAATCAAGTGCAGGGAGGAGGCTGGTTGAACAGCTGGCCGCACATGCTCTCTGCCAAATGAGCAATGTGGCAACTGGCCAGAGGTCAGGTCACCTCCTCTGATTTTATCTGCAAACATACTTAGAAAATTGGCACAATGGGGAGTTGACAAATGCATGGATATAGGCCTGGCACATAGGAGGCGCCTGATAAGGAGGGAATGAATAAATCAAATGGGTGAACGCATCCATCTTTTATGAGGTCAAACCTTGGAACACAGTAAAAGGGCTGGGCATAGGTCAAGGGGGGAAGGCAGGGCCAGGCCAGTGGGGTGATGCATTGGTGGATGGATGGTGTCAAGTCCTTCAGAGGAGCCAGCTGAGCAGCAGCTGCAGCTACATCTTCTAGAACACGAGTCACAGGAGACCGCGGGGAAGTCTGACTCCGAGCACCTTGGGGGCTTGACTAATTTTTGGACTGCATCATTGGAATGCTTTGGCAACCAGGCCTTAAACTCTGTGACCTCCCAACCCAGGGGCAGCAGAGCTGGGAGTGTTCTTGCCCAGGACCTCCCCTGGGTAAGGGTTGAGGCCACAAATGGACTAAAACATTTAGTTTATTGTTCTTAGGGTGGGAATAATTCTCAATATTCTAGTTTCTTCTTTCTAAGCCCTTTCAAAAACTATATTTACACAGATAAACTGGCTTCATGGAACCCAGAGAAACCAGTGAGTAACTGTGGGATCTTTGTTGTTGTTTTTCCTCCATGAAGAAAAGAAGAGGAGGGGGCAAGGGGAGAAAGGGAACTGAAATTCACTGATGGTTTACTTTGGGTTGAGGGCTTTTCATGGTCACATTAGGGAGGTGGCAGAGTGCCCTGCCTCAAAGCATGGCGCCAGACAGACCTGAGTCACCAGAGGCTTGGGTAGGTGTTCTAACCACCCTGAACCTCACTTTACTTATTGGTAAAATGGGCATAAAACTTGTACCTATTTTCTAGCTTTCTGGAACTGTGATGAAGGTTTAACCAGCTGGGGCACAAGCTGTGCTTAGACCAGCAGCTGGCCCCGAGTACATGCTCACTGATGTTAGCCAGCATTATTGCTATGTTAAATTAATCACTCTCAGCCCGCTGGTGTAGCTCAGTGGATTGAGCGTGGGCTAGGAACCAGAGGGTCCCGGTTCGATTCCCAGTCGGGGCACATGCCTGGGTTGCGGGCCAGGTCCCCAGTGGGGGCCACGTGAGAGGCAACCATACATTGCTCTTTCTCTCTCCCTTCTCCTCTTTCTGAAAATAAATAAATAAAATCTTAAAAAAAAATTAATCACTCTCAGCCACCCTGGGAGGTGCACTTACTGTCTCCAGTTTACTATGAGCTAGCCAAAGCTTGGAGGGGTGACCTGCTGTAGCTTTACTCTCAGTTCCTCTGTCAAGTGTCTGCTTACCTCTCAGGCCGGGCAAGTATCCCCTCCCTGTGCAGCCCAGGCCTTGAACTTCCCTCTCAGCTTCCATTTGTAGGTCCTTGCACCCAAAGTGTCACTCTCTGCTGTGATATCAACCCCTAGCAGAGTGCCCGGTGCATGGTGAAAGCTGAGTGTACATCAACTGATAGGTCATTCAAGGTCGTTTGGCCCAGTGGTCTGACATTGCTTTACTTTCTTTCTTATAGTGAATGGGTATGTGTGTGTGTGTTCTTTCTTAGGAATGAGGAGTAAAGTAGGAGGCTGGGGACATCCTTTAGATGTTAGCAGGTCTTTCCCCTTTAGTATAGTGACAATGGCAAACCCAGCCCATGTTCCCTCTCCTTGTTGCCCACCTCCACCAATTTCTACAAAATCTAACATTCCCAAAAAGAGAAAGTAAGTGTGCTCTCTATTTGGAAGAAGTGGGGAGTTAGCTATGTACTTTCTGGGTGCAGAAATAGATAAGTGACAAGGGATCCTCATGTGTTACAGGGAAACAGTGGCTGATTTTAGCATACAGTTCTGAATCTTTCAAAACTGTTTTTCCTCCACTTTTCACTCCTAGTTCATCCAGTTGTCCCATCTCCCCCAAGGATTACTAACTACAGGACGTTGCCCAGCTAACGGAAGGTGAGCCCAACTCCATTGAATAGCTATGCCTCATTAATTAATTACTTCCTCCAAGGGTTTGAGCTTTTACTCTGTGCCAAGCATTATGCTAAGCACTAGAGGTATAATGCAGGAAAAAAAATTCCTGCCCTCCAGAGTTTGAAGCTTGGCGGGAGATAGAGATGACAGTCATCCAGTCCCACCAGTGAATCCACGCTTATACATGGATATAAGTGCTTGGGAGGAAAACATAGTTCTACAAGGACTTGACCTAGACTTGGCGATCAAGGAATATTTCCCTGAAAAAGGAAAAGTGAGCAGAGATCTGAAGAATGGGTAGAATGTAGTTGATAAAGGGAGAATGTTCCAGACAAAGGGAATGTCCTGTGCAAAGTCTCTGTGGAGAGTTGGAATTAAACTCTTCCCAGGGCCTGAGAACATGGAAGTCGAAGGGCCATCAGGTACAAGCAAGGCCGGACAGGTGAGTGCTGGCTGACTGTATGGCGTCTTGCAGACTAAGGTAGGATTTGGCTTCTCTTCTAAGAAAAGTGGGAAGGGGTTTAGAAACTGGGGTATGACTTGATCTACTGTTTGAATACATCGTTCTGGCTGCTGGGAGAGAATGAAAGATGCCTGTGTAAATGTGGGGAGACCAGTAAGGAGACAACTGTGGTTGTTGAGGGAGAGGTAATGGTTGCTTGGACTCAATGGGCAGTGGCGATGGCAATAGAATGTGTGCTTAGGAGGTAGCCTCAGTGGGTGAATGACAAATGCCCCACACCCAGAGGGACACTGTAATTAATTCTGCTGTCCTTTGCTCACCATAGCTACTACTATAGGTATTTTCCAAAACTAAGAAGGGTGAGATTTCTTTCCATTAAGCAACCTGTGAGTCTTATTTATCTTACCTTTTAGCATCATTTTATTTGTGTTGTTTTTCACCAACTAAATCATTGACCAGGTGATGGTTAATTTTATGTGCCAGGTTTGCTGGGCCACATGATGCCCAGAGATATGGTCAAACATTTTTTTTGGGTGTTTCTGTAAGAGTATTTTGGATAAGACTGTCATTTAAATTGGTAGATTGTGTAGAGCAGATTGCTCTCCATAATCTGGGTGAGCCTCATCCCATCAGCCAAAGGCCCGAACAGAACAAAAAAGCTGACCTTCCCCTTATTAAGAGACAATTCTTTTCTGCCTCACTGCCTGTGAACTGGGGCCTTGGATTTTTTCCTGCCTTTGGACTCAAACTGAAACACTGGTTTTTCTTGGGTTTTAAACCTGTTGGCTTTCAGGTGGAAACTGTATCATCAACTCTCCTGCGTCTCAGGCATTTGGACTCCCACTGGAACTAACCATTGTCTCTCCTGGGTCTCCAGCTTGCTGACTCATTCTGCAGATCTTGAGACATGGCTGCCTCCATAATCATATGAGTCAATTCCATGTACATATACATACATATCTCCTATTGGTTCTGTTTCTCTGGAGAACCCTAACACAACCAATTGATGATTTGTTTTATCATTGGGAAGACCCAATGACAGAGACAGAAA
>PVJI01009683.1:0-66304 GCA_004026765.1 Micronycteris hirsuta | reverse complement strand
GGCATTTATTTGCTCGTCCCGTGCCCTTAATGCGGCAAGATGTCCGAGAGAGGAGAAAAAGGATCTTTTCTTTTATAATTCTTAATTATTAATATTCATATATTAAAAATTAACGTGGCCATAAAACGTTTTTCGTACCGTTTTCTTTCCCTTTCCCGCCCTGGAACGACTCTGAGGTCGCTAGAACCCCACTCACCGGCCGATTCTGCGAGGTTTCTCTCCCTCCTTAGGGCGGGCAGTTTCCGGTCTGGCTTGTAGCCTCAGATGCCCCTCGTTGGGCTGCCAACTGTGAATGACTTTCAAACCCTTAATTCCTAGTTTTTATCATCTGTTACTACCTAACAATATTAATAATAAAATTTTGAACAAAAATAAATGAAAGCGTATAATAAAAAGAGATGTACAGTATTAACACATGATGCTATTACACAGTTCTTCAGGGGTAGCCAGCTTCTTCCATTTAAGGGGCTACAAGGTAAGTAAAATAACTGAGATATGGGAATTGGTGAAAGACTGTGACTAACTAGGTCACGAAATTTTGATTAGTATTGCTCATACCTTGATGCCATTTGTGATACAAATCAATTGGCCTATTACTTTGGTCTGTGAATGGTAGAGTATTATACATTTTTTTAAAGATTTTATTTATTTATTTTTAGAGAGGAGAAGGGAGGGAGAAAGAGCAATGCATGGTTGCCTCTCACATGGCCCTCACTGGGGACCTGGCCTGCAACCCAGGCATGTGCCCCGACTGGAAATCGAACTGGAACTTTTGGTTCCCAGCCCGCGCTCAATCCACTGAGCTACACTGGCTGGGCTAGAGTATTATACTTTTTATAATTCCAATTCTGGTGTCTATTTTGAAATCCATGCCTCCTTTATTCCAACGGTAAGGGGCTACTAGTTGCCCTCTGACACAGTGAACTTTAAAGAAATCGAGAAATCTTTTCACTGTAGCTTCTACCTCTGTGCTCTCAAGTGCAGAGAACAACAACAACAAAAAAAAAGTTAGAGAAATGTTGTTTGTAAATATGGCACTGTCCTCATCAATTTACTTCTCATCATTTTGGTACAAAAAATGTCTACTGGGTTATTTTAAAAAATATTACTAGTGGATATTTTCATGAATCTTGAAAAATAAATCTACTTTAACATTCTTATTTCAGTAGGTCATTTAATTCCTTCTTCTACAGTACAAAAAAAAAGTTGTTCCCAGTATCTGAAATTTAACAAAGGTGACCTTTCATTCCATGTTTTGGTGAACTAATATAAGCATTTAACACCTGTACAGGCTACCTAAAGAAATACATTGAACCTAAAATCTCTAACCGTGCCTTTATACCACCAGCTTGTATTAAATCGTTTCTCACTCCTATGTAAGGAACACATGAAATCCACATTTCACACTTATTACAATGTTTCAGTAAATTTAAGTTATACAATTTTGTGAGTTTCATGTTCAAGAAGTTTTTGTCCTTATAGTGATTCAATAACTGGTTCCCAAGACTATATTAGGATCTTGAGTTCAGATGAAGTAATAGATTTGGGCAGGAGGAAAATCACTTCTTTCTAACAGTTAACAGTCTTTGATAAGGCGTTTACCTGGTATTGAAAACACAAAAGAACAATGTCCTCATTCAGTTTTAGAGTAGTGTAATCTGACAGCAAGAGAGACTCGGGGCATTTTAGAAACTGAGAATATTTTGAGTCTTCTTCTGAATTCCACATTCTAATACTCAGGTTTCATTTCTCTCCCAATCAATGATCTTATCTTCTTAGAAAGGAAGGGAATGAATTCAACCATCTTTGTAGTTCAGGAATTCTGTGGAATAGGACTTGGGTTTTCGTGCCTGGCTCTGTCATCCTTTTCCCTGGAAGGGCATATGAAGTATTTATGGAATAGAGACTCTGATCATCTCAGTGTGACTTGGTCTCAGAATTCAGACTTTGAGCTGCTTATCTTAATTCTGCAGTGCAGTTAAACACAGCCAACCCTTCCCATATTTCCTGTATTTCTCATGTGTTCATACTTTTAAAAAAGTGGAATTTGGTAACCCAAAATATTATCTTCAAAAACCATGTTATCTGACACAACCACAAGTGATGAGACAAATCCCACTCAGCCAAGTGTTGTCAGATTACCGTCCTTTGATATCAAATAGGCCCTTGCTGCTGTCAGGTCTCCGGTCCTATAGTCCCATTCCCTTGAAAGACTGTTGCCTGCAGCACTTCCCTTTGGGGGCATTTTTTTTTTTTTTTTAAGATTTTATTTATTTATGTTTAGAAAGAGAGGAAGAGAGGGAGAAAGAGAGGGAGAGAAACAGCAATGTGTGGTTGCCTCTCACATGGCCCTAACTGGAGGCCTGGCAACCCAGGCATGTGCCCTGACTGGGAACCGAACAAGGACACTTTGGTTCCCAGCCCGTGCTCAATCCACTGAGCTACACCAGCCAGGGCTTTTTTTTTTTTTTTTTAATATATATCTTAGTTGCTAACACAATTTAGTTTCAACAGAAAAGTCATTCCATACAGTATATTAACTGGCTCATACAATCATTGAGAAGAGTAGATTCAATCATTAGAGCTAAGTATTCCAGAGAAATGCTCAACAGCCAACCACAGATCTGACCTGATGAAGCACACATTGCCGCAGCAGCTGTCAAGCAGTTCGGGCAGGTACGTGACATTACTGCAATAGCTGCTGCCAAAGGCAGCATTGCCGCTACAGAATCACAAACTTGAAGCTCCTGAAAAATCTTCCAGGTTTGCTGCCATCTTCACCAGAAGAAAGCCAACATGGAAGCCTTCATAAGAGCCTTCAAAAGTTGCCTATCAGAAGCCATATTTTGCTTGGGCAAGTCAGTTTGATTTTTTGAGTTCTTATTTCTGTGTTGGCTTGAAATGGTCCATCACATGAGATTTATAAATATATAAAGTGACATTCATTGGTGGTATATGCCAAAAAAGTGTTCAAATTTGAATGAATATTCCTATATATAATTTTTAAATATTACCTCAAATATTTTAGGACAGTCTTCTTTTTAAAGTAATTGAGATTTGTCCATTTTATCCCCTTCTCTCCTTCCACTCTTTCTCCCTTCCTTCCTTCCTGTAGTTCTTCTTTTATTTTTTCTCTTTTTTCACTGTATATTTTTTGTACTTAAGGTTGAGAGCTGAACTAATAATGTGCCTCAAATCATGGCACATTATTACCGTCATTAAATCAAGCAAGGCCTCATCTAATATATATATAAATCATATATGTTTCCTATATATAATTCTATATATAGAGAGAAATTATAAATATATAATTCTATCCCAAATGCATTCATCTGCCATTTCTACCCTAAACAGCAACCTTTTATATGTTTGTTATTTTTATTCATAACTAGTCTTATAAAATATTTATTTAATACTGCATGAATATGTTTTAAATTTAATGAGCCTCTTACATATCTTCTCTATACTAATTTTTTCACCATAATCAAAATATTTTATAGGTTCATTCATGTTGTTTTTGGCCATCTCACATGATGCTTAAAGCTAGCATGCATCCACTGTACTTTACGTATCAACTCAATCCAGTAACAAATCTAGATTAGTATTCTGGTTAAAGTTCTAGATGTCGAGTCAGACTTTTTGATTTCCGTACTATGTCTATCACTTACTAGCTGTGTGACATGAGTAAGTTACTTAAACCTCCCAAAAGCCCGACTGGTGTAGCTCGGTGGATTGAGCGTGGGCTGGGGACCGGAGGGTCCCGGTTCGATTCCCAGTCGGGGCACATGCCTGGGTTGCGGGCCGCGTCCCCGGTGGGGGCCATATGATAGGCAACCATACATTGCTCTTTCTCTCTCTCTTCCCCTCTCTCTGAAAATAAATAAAATCTTAAAAAAAAAAAACTCCCAAAAACTTAGTTTTCCCATTTTTAAAATAGAAAACAAATATTATCTATGCTGCAGGATGGTTGTGAGGATGAGTTAACATTGACAAAGCAATTAGTGTAGTGACTAGCATTTGATTAAGTGTTAATAAATGCTACTATAATAGTATTCAAGAAACCTTTCAATAATATTCCAAATAGTATGAATTCATGGAAGAAACTAAGGGATTCTATGAGCATTATATAGACAGACTCATTGGCAAAATCAATTAGAAGAAAGGAAAACATTCAAAACAAATAAAAGTAACAGGTGAAAAAGCAACTGCTTCAAGTTAGACGAGTAAACCCAGAAACTTCATTTTTTCCATAATGACACTATCTTCACTGATTTCTTAAACACAGAGATGTATAATAGCATTAAAGTTCTTCTAATTTTGATAAAATAACTAAAGCAATAACATAAAAAAAAACAAGAGAATAACAGTATCAAAGTAAGAGCAGAAAGGGGGAAATACCTTGCATATCGAAAATAGACACAATTTTCATTTACATCAAAGTAGATGTGGAAAAATACAAATTTTGCTAACTGTATCTTTGTTATGTGTGTTTAGACATTTAGTCAATTTTTGAAAGTTCTAAGGAAAAATATCCACAAATACTTTACTTAATTACATTTCACAAATATCTCTCCATTGGCCTCACACTGATGCTTCTGTCACCAGATTAGGGTTCTGATATGACTGCCAACAGAAGCTTTTAGTTTTGCCAACTGAAGCTGCCGGTCTACACTGAAACTTGGCTCAGTGAGTCACAAGTGCTATGCTTATTCCCATGCCTATTTGCTGTTTTGAAAACGTAATTTGAAGATGAGACTCTGCTCTGATGGATTTGTCCATAGTTCACCATCGGTTTATTTAATAATGGTTAGCAAATGGGGTGGAATATTTTTAGAAGCCATCAGATTCATCTTTGCTTCATTGATTTTAGAATCTTTGTAGAGATGTGCTGGTTTTTAAAAGGGTGCTTCACGGTATTCTCTTCCTTCTCTCCCTCATTTCTACTTATTGCGGTTACAATGACAGGAGCAACGAGGGCTGGCATGTTTCGGCACTTACTGTGTGCACATGGCTATGCAAAGAACTTTATTTACATTTTGTTATTTAATCCTAGAAATATCCTCATGACATAATATTATTATTCCCATTTTTAAGATGAAGAAACTGAAGTTAAAGATGTGATTTGCCCAAGGTCACAAGTCTAGTAAGTGAGGGAATAGGACTACACACCAGGTAGTTCTTCCCTTGGAGTCGTTATGTTCTGAGTCACTAGCAAACACTGCACATGCTATTTTCTCTACCTAAAACCTATCTCTTACAGACGTGTCCTGGACAGCTCAGCCTTCAGATCCGCTGAAGTTGCTCCTCGCTTGAGAAAGCTTTCTCCGCTCTTTAGTTTGGGCATGTCCTTCTAACATAATCTGGAGCACAGATCACTGTAACTATATTCTCTCTTGTCTGGTTTTCTGAAAATTTCCCCTGAGGTTCACAATAATGCCTAGCACCTGTGTTTGCTGAAAAAAATAGTTTATAAATGATAGTGTTTGATGGTCTTTCAATTACTCAAATCAGTGTTATGATCAGTAGTAATATTGATGTGTAATGTGTGTTATTTTTTTTTAATTCTTCAGATAATTTTGTGCCAAATTATTGTTAGTTTACATTGGGTCTTTTCCTTTTTCTTTTTTCTTTTTTTAAAGTAATGATCAAGGCACCCAGCCCTAATTGTCCTTCATAGGTTTTTCATAATTCTGAAGTATGACATCATTTAAGGTCTGCTGCTTAGCTGGCCTGCCTACTTTTTTAGACATTCTAATCTTTTCAAAAGGATTCACTGAGAATGACTGAACCCATTCTAGAAAAGGTGTGTGTAATGATTACTATGCTATTTAAAGTATTTTCTACCTTTAGTGTGCATAATAATTACCTTCTCATGGAATACATACCCGGAATTTATGATTCAATTTATCCAAGAATTGGCATATTTTAACACACACACAGAATGTTTCTGCTGTAGGCGGGGTTTGGCCTACATTTTGAGAGCAATTGCACTTGAGGGAGGTTCTAATATTTGTTTCCTGTCCCTCCTCTCCAAGGAAATGGTGACAACCCTTTAATCAGGTGTGCATGATACTACTTTTCCCAAAAGCTCTTTATAAAATACCTGCTGAAAGTCTGTTTTTATATCAATGATGATTTTGTTAATGCAATTTTCTTTCTCTCTAATCTGAGTAATCTATCCTTCCCACTGCTCAGCTGGAAGCTAGTATTAAAGTCAGCTCTGTTTGTATTGATTCTGGTGGAAAACTGATTCTATGTTCAACAGATACATTTCCTGTGTGAACAAACAAACACATTTTCTTGTGGATCAGCTCAGAATCACAAAAGCCCAGTATTTGCTCTGTTCAATCATTTATCTCATTGGCATTTATGTTATGGATTAATTTGTGTAAAGATGTATATTATAAATTGACATACATGGAATATAAATTTGTTCAAAACTTAACTCTGAAGTGCTGTTGCCCTTTATTACTAATCTTTGAGAATTAAGTTCAGAAAGCACCCCAATGGCCTGGTGTCACACAAATGTTAGTGTGCTTTTTAGATGTAGTATAATGGTGAAGCCACAATGCAAAATCATGTTCAAATCAACCATATACATGCATTATCTCTTAGGTTCTGAAGCATGTTTACTTAGAATACTGAAACATTTTCTTCAGAGTATTGAAATGACTTCTTCATGTGATTTTCCTTGAATTATTTGCCATGCATTAAAACATCAACTACCACTTTCATTCCTTAAACTCTACTGAGCATTCTGAAAGATACAAAATATGTAGTTGAGGTCATGCTCCATCCTTAAAGGATTTTATTTTCCCACTGAAAAAATAAAGAATTGAGAGTAAAGTTTAATAAAGTACAGCAGTAAAAAATATATTAATGCCAATTTAGGTATTAAACTCAGCAACAATAGCACTGAATTCACTATCTTTGAATAGAGATTTCGATCAGCTTGTTGACTTCACATTATTTTCTTTATCTATATCTGGCCTCTTTTATCACATGTACTTGTCTAAAAGGGCTTTTGTTCAAATCTACTTAGTCATGATAAACAGCTGCACTTATTAGAAATAGACAATAAACCATTTTTTAAAGGCCCTTATATCTATTTAAATTATTATGCCTAGTTTGGTGAACATCAGTACTAACCATAATGAATCTTTAGTGATAATGACGTGTTGTTGAATGAAGTAATAAAACAAAATAAATAAAAAATAAGGTTATTTGATTTGGGGAACATTTTCACTTCCTCTGATATATCTAAGGTGTTACTAATTAGCAGTCCACTTGAAACACTATTGGGATATGGTCAGAGCACATGACCTGTTTTGTAGCATGGCACAGAACCAATGTCTCATCCAAACAAGCATCTAGCCAGAGGGATTTTTTTGAAGATGGGAAATGTTTTCTGTTAAACAAAATATACTTTGAGTGATCTTTGAGTGATGACTTTTTTACCTTATTTTTAAAGAAAGTTTCCTCTATTAGTTAAAAAAAAAGAGAGGTTAGTTTATGAATCTTCATGCCTAGAAGGACTGAGGATATGTACTGTGTTGCAAACGGCTGCTTAAATTACAACTCAAGCAATGCTTTCCTTTTGACTTGTGGTATGAACCAAATATAAATATTAACACAACAGTACTCTATTAGCACCGTTTCTTTGTTCTAGTTATAGAGCCTAAAGTACCTGAATTTATAGGGTCTTTATTTTTTAAATAATCATTATTTTCCCTAATAAACTAGTAAATGACATTTGAAGACATAATTTTTTAGGTTATAATTACTGTCATCAAGTATATACTCATATCGCAGCCCTGGCTGGTGTGGCTAAGTAGACTGAGTGCGAACCTGAGAACCAAAGGGTCACATGTTCGATTTTTGGTCAGTACACAGGCCCGGGTTGCAGGCCACGACACTGGTTGGGGGGTGTGCGAGAGGCAACCACACATTGATGTTTTTCTCCCTCTTTCTCCCTCCCTTCCCCTCTCTAAAAATAAATAAAATGTTTACAAAAATGAGTATACTCATATTAATAAGGCTTTACCGGTTGTTACTTAATGCTTACCCCTTGATATGCTATAGATATAAAATAAATACTTATATTTTAGAAAAATATCTAAGTTATGATTGGTAATAATGGGAGTGATAGTGGTACTTAGTGTTTATTTTGGTCCATTTAGAGAGTTAAAATTTATGTATGAGAATAAAAGGATTCAAAGATTGAATGCATATTTTTAACATTTCCCAGTAGGATGCTGATACTGGTACTCTCAGAGAGAAGCTTGACATTCATTTGTTCTTGGGATTTATGTCTATTTTTCTAGGGATCAGAACTGGAAATATTAGTGGCTTGTCCCTGTAACTGTGAAATCACACACTTACATAATTGATAGGTGATTTTAATGTCACATTGTCTGACATTTTTCTCTTCCTGTTAAAGCACTATCATTATGTTTAGCCCTTCTATCATTTTATTACTTTTAAAGAAAATTCCCAACACTATACATTATGGTGCTGACTTTAATGGAGAGAAATAGTATTCATCAACTTGACTATGATAAGACAGAGAAAATAAATGTTCTACTTTTATGTGTTTAGAAAACCCTTAAAAACTTTCTTCAGTTACTTCTATGTGAGCTAAGGTTCTTAGGATCAGAATTGTATAAATTTTTATTAAGACTAACCATCACCTCTTTGTAAAATAATTATTATTTGTTTTATTAGAAAACCACATTAAGTGTGCAATTAGACTTTTACAACAATCTGTTCTCCCTTGATTTTACTGGTTTTTCTTTTACTAATGTTAGTTATTTTTGCATACTTAATCAGAGTTCGTCTTAAAATTCTTAATCATATATTTTTTAAACATGTTTTAAAAATATTGACAAATTATAATGGTGACATAATGGTGATGATAGCAAGAACATTATCACCAAGTACCAAGCTCTTTCAGTTTTATAGATGTGTTAATAACCCAATTGCATTCCTCACCTGCATTCAGCCCTGGAGCTCTGAAAAACTAAAGGTATCTCCAATTTCATTTAATCTAACCATATCTTTGGTTTTATAATTCTTTTATGTGAGACATTTTCTTATATAATATTTTCTCGAATACAAACAACAGAAAGCATCACTCACAGTTGTATTTACTTTTCACACCAACTCTTTGAGATATATGTTGTATTGCTATTTTAGACATAGTTAATAAACTAGAGATTGAAATTTAAAGTTGTCTGACTCAACAACAGCCAAGAAGCTGTAACATATATTCAAATAGAATGTACTTAACCAATATGGGAAATCTATTTTATCTTTGGATGGCACTGGTTTCAGAATAGTTTGATAATGGATCTGTCTCCATTTCTCTTAAAATTGCACAGCTTGACCCTCTTCTGGGTCTGCTTTGCCTCAAGATAGAACTCTCCCACAGGAGCACAATGGCTGCAGCAATTCTAGACCTCATAATATACATACCACATCATCAACAAGAAAAAAAACTTTCCCCGTATTCCTCCACTAAAGGTCCTAGACTTCTTCACTCACCAAGGCCAGCTTGATAGTGTGCGTACCACTGGACCCATCGCTGTGGTTAGAGGTTGGGAAGAGACCAGCTGGCTCATTCCCATCAGCTTCTGTATGGAACAATTTATGATTTTCCCCAAGGACCCAGATGTACAACCAACCCCATAAAAACTCTAAAACTGTAGCACATTAGAGGGTAGATGGAATGGATTTGGGAGTTAAATCTTTTTTTTTTTTTTTTTTTTTTGGCCAAGTACAGTCCTTTCTGTTTTAATCTGTAAATGTTTTCTGAAAGGTTGTCTATTAGTAAAAGTGCCAATCTGTCCTTTAAGTTGCTTTATTAGTTAATGAAAGCAAATTTTACGTATCTTCTTCTGTTTTTGTTTTTTTTTTTAATTTCTAGACATGACATACAGTTTAGTTACAAATATGTTATATGCGTTATGGTTGCTTTCACGATATCATTTATTTGTGTCAGATACTAGGATAAACATTAGTTACAACCTCAGCCACAATAATATAGAAAGATATTTATCTCTGTGCACTATACAGTGATAAAAACATTGAAAATTAATTTTCTTGTAGGCCATTACTATTAGAAGAGTCTCATATTCTCAATATTGCATTTATTATTATATAATTTTTAGAAAGTTGGGTAAAGAGTTTGTTCCATTTTTTCTACATGCCAACATAGACTTTCTGTTTAAGTTGCCTGTTCCCAGAATAAAAATGATAGCTATGGTAGGGTATAAATATATGACCACAGATTCTTAAAGCTCCTTTCATCAAGAGCTAGAGTCTGTTTCTACAGCCCTTGAATCTGGACTGGTTTGTGACTTTCCTTGAATAATAGATGTGACAGAAAAGAGACATAAAATCTATAACAAAGACCTTTAAATACCTGCAGCTTCCTTTCTACCCTCTTGGAACTCTGGGATCATCATTCTCTGTGGAAGTTTGGTCCAGCATGAAAACTGGCATAAAAAGAACTGAAGTCACACATAACTAGTAAATAGAGAAACCAGAATTTGAACCCAGGGAATTTTGCTTCAGAAGCATTACCTTATTATCCTTTATTAGTTCTCAAATTTAATTCAGAAATCAACACACATTATTTATTATTAAAATGCAAAGACAAAACTTCTGCAATAGCCTTGTTTTATGCATTAATTATGTATGAATTACTTTATTTATGTCTATCTTTCTACCTACGTCTCCATAATCTTTGCATCCATATGCTTCTTTCCTTCAGTAGAAGGCATGCTCTATTTGAACATATCAATTTGAAATTATGAGTTCTTGATTCTTCTTCTGGAATATACATTTAAAGATTACTTTTAGCAAATATCAGTTCAAAGAAATAGAATATATTCTTAAAGAGAAATCTATTTCAACAGAGGAACAAAAAGGAGGGGATAATTATTTAATACAACTTATAGAGAGTTTACTATATTGTTTTCATAAATGAAACTGCCTAATCCATATAATTACCCTATGATGTAGGCATAGTGTTTTTACCATTTAAGAGGACTCCGAGTTTAGGTAACTTCCCTAGATCACAGACCTTGTTTACAACCCAGGCAGGCTGATCTAGACTTCTTCACATTAACCAACGCATGATGCAATTTCTTCATGTAAAGCCCAATGTTCTCCTCCTCTTCTCTTCTTAATAGAGAAACGAATGTGGTATGTTTCTCCAGTTCCAAATGGAAGTATGTGTGGTTCCTCAAAAGTCTATTTTTCCTACCTTTAAGAATAATGTTTAGTGTATTCTAGAGGTCCAGTCTAAGTTTATTATTTCTTTCTATCCATCCTTCATTGGTTACACTAATTTACATTATACCATGATAAAATAATAATATTTATAATGTGTATGATATTTATTGCTTCAATGAGATAGTAAATGAAGTCATTGGGTTATGGATTTTCAGATACTGAGCAGTTTAATCTGATTGAAAAGAAGTTAATGACTTCGTGTATATTAATTTGCTCTCATGGTTTAAAATGGAAAGAAAATTGCCATTTATTACTAATCAAGTTTGACAAAGTGGACAGGTCACATATTATAAATCAACTAACAGTGGCATGTATGGGTCCGTTCCTGTTTATTTTACCTGTTTTTCCCTTTTATAGCTGATATACTTCCAATAAAATCATATTTGACTAAAATAATTGTTTTTGCACCTTTTATGTTGATTAAAAATTTAATTAAACATTCCCAAGACCCATTAATTACTTGGCTCCCTTCAAGCTCTCCCAAAATAAATTAAGCAGCGTGATTAGTTAAAAGTGCTGTCTTCTTGTGACACACTAATCAGCATTAACATTTCATTGGTGTTTCGAAAATGAAGTGCATGTTTTTCTTTTTTATTGGTTTTTAACAAATTGGAGAACAGCTTCCATAGCATGTGCAGAATCACAGGGCATTTTATACTACGATTCCCTTTTTTATTCCATTTCCCTGAACAAAAAGAAAATTGAAGAACAGGGTAGAAAAGAGTTAAGAAATAGAATCACAGAACTTAATACTGTGAAATCTGCCAAAGAAGGCAAAGGCAGTAAAGATCTGCCTCTGGTATAGAAATCCCCTTTGCTGTCTGATGAGAGGCCTCTTTTCTTTCAGCTCCGGGCTGGCGGAGCACTGTTCAGCATTCACTCTGATGGCCGCGATTTTCAAGCAAATTTGCATAGTACTTATTCACACTGATTCATGGTTTTCCTTTGAACAGGTTTCTTTCCCTTCCAACTTTCCTTTTGGCTGCCTTTCTTAGCCAGTTAAGTAGAAAAAATAAGATGCTTGTGAATGGTTCTGAAATCTGATCTTTCCTTTTAGAAGACAGAAAGAAAAATTTTTCTAAATTTAGTTCATAAACATAAAGGTATGCATATTTTTGCAATCCTTGACCTTTAAATAGAACAAGTCCTACCTTTTGTTCTGCATTAACATTTGTGTAGCGGGCATCTGACATTGATCTGAGTTTCTGAATATTAGTTCCCATTTGATTAATTACTCTTTGGTATTTGCTGAGGGTCCATTGAACATTGCAGAAAACCAACACTTTTCATATGTGGCAGAATCTGCTCTTTGTCCTTCAGATGTTTTCTTACTGTTCAATATCTGATCATTTCAGTACATATGAATATAAAATATTTCCCTTTTTGGCCATCATTAACTTTTTAAATCATTTTTCCCATAACAATATGATATCATTTCTTGACTGCAGTTTCATTGCTGCCATTATTTTGCAATCAAATACATAAAATTAAAAATGTTCTCAAATATTTAATAGCTAAGCAAGTGCCCAGGAAACATGGACGATAATTAGCATCCTGGTGACTTTTACTGAAATGATAGCCCACAACTGCTACTGCCACTAGAGTTTAGCTGTGTTCACATTGTTACTGTCACAATTATACAACCAAAATGAGCCTGGTAGACAAAGCAATAATCAGATTGCCCGATATCTGATCAAATCACTATGTTCTATCCCTCTTTCATTCTTTCACTACATGCAAATTTTAATTCAAAATATTGTCAATTCTCAAAAAATTCAAAAAGTTTTGCTTTGAAATCCAACATCATATGCACTTACCTGTTTACAGAATCTAGAATCTAGAATTTGTGTTTTAGCATTTGATAGAACCAGAAAAAATGATGCTGATCTTGTGATATAAATATAATGCTCACAGAAATCTGAATTTAGGTTCTATTCTCTCAATCAGTTTAATAAATATTTTCTTCCCTTTTTATTCTTAAAGAATTTGATGTGTTTCTAAGGTAGAAAATTTAAAATCTTTACATTAACTCATTTTCACATATTTTTGAGAGAAAGGTAGATAACAGCTTATACAAACAAGATTATGAATCTCATTCTTCAGTGGAATATATAGTTATCTGTGTGGAATATTACTCTTATTTTTTTTATAATTTTTATGCATAACTTAAGAACATATCTTTCTCTACTATTTTAATTAGGATTTTTAGTATAATTTTTCATGTGTGCTGGTACAGTAAAATTAGAAATAAAACTAGCTTATAAGTTCAAAAGTAATTAACATAACCTAACTTTGCAAAGCACAGAACATAATATCGCAAACCTGTACGCATTTAACTTAAAATAGTTGCACGGAGGCAAAGGAGTTTGAAAGAAAATGTTTCTTTCTGTTATGCAATTCTAAATGTTATGCTCATTCATTACCAAAAATTTTCTCTTTTAAATTTTTCTAAGTTACTAGAACCATTGTTTATATGGACAAAGATTGGGGAAGGAAATTCTTAGAGACTGTTACTCAGTAAAAAGGCAGACAGGAAAAAAACAAATAATGCTGACCAGCTCAGCAAGACTTTCTTCTGTTTTGGAGTGAATTTTTTCCTCTTTAAAACTACTTGTTAGTTTACCAAAAGCCTATATATATTAAACAAAATACAGAAAATACATTGCAAAGACTATTTCCAGTTGTGGATATTTTGGACACTCTAATTTCCTTCTTATTTCTTGTTCAACTCCTTTCAAATGTAAAGATATTATTTCATATCATTTCAGTAACTTTCCTGAAATCATGAAAAATGACACTGTTTTAAGTGAATGTGTAAACACTAAAATTTTACTGTATATTTTTCTATTTGTCAGTTATTACAACCATGGAATATTTATTTCTTTTGTTTTTTATTTTAGCTGCGCTAGCTCATACTTTGTTTTAAACAATTATTTTTTTCTATCACAAATTTACTTAAAATAACTATCCTGTTACCTGCTTTGTGCCTGCATGTTTGTGCGTGTTTAAAATAATGATAAATAAATTATATAAGTTTTCTGACATACCTTGGCATTTAAAAATAATTTATATGAACCCTGGCTGGTGTAGCTCAGTGGATTGAGTGTGGGCTGGGAACCAAAAGGTTGCAGGTTCAATTCCCAGTCAGCGCACATGCCTGGGTTGCAGACCAGGTCCCCATTGGGGGTCATGTGAGAGGCAACCACACATTGATGTTTCTCTCCCTCTCTTTCTCCCTCCCTTCCCCTCTCTCTAAAAATAAATAAAACCTTAAAAAAATATATGAATTACATTCTAATTTAAGAATATGCATTTTAATATATTTCATATTTATTAAAAAAACTTAAATATCTCATGTGGAAAGAAATATATCTGAAATCTTTCTTTGTTTAAAGAATTTTACAGAATTAGGGTATAAGTTTTAACTTCTGCCACCCCATGTAGCAATCATTGAACTGTTTAAAAAAAGTACCAATAAGCCCTGGTTCATGTGGTTCAGTGGTTGAGTGCCAGCCTGTGAATCAAAGGGTTGCCAGTTCGATTCCTAGTCTAGGGCACATGCCTAGGTTGTGGGCCAGGTCCCCAGTAGGTTCCCAGGTGCCACATGAGAGGCAACCGCACATTGAAGCCTCTCTCCCCGCTCTTCCTCCTTCCCTTCTCCTCTCTCTAAAACTAACTAAATAACTAAATCCTTTAAAAAAGGACCAATAAAATACATAGATATGATCAACATCATTTTGAATAAAAGCTGAATGTACTTGAAATTTTTCAATGAAATTCATTTAGTTTTTCTTTCAATTGTCCATTATCCTAAATGATTCTAAAATATTTTACTGGATAGATTTTCCCACCTACTCAAACCTCACCTTTGTCTTACAAAGTTAATTTATGAAACACAAACAAAAACTATCCAAATAATATGACTTGGTGATGGATATCTTAATTAGCTATGCATAAATATCTCAAAACATGTTGCATATCTCAAGCATAATTTTATCTATCATACTTCAATAAGGCTGGGAAATATCATTACATGAAAAATAATAATATGACAAAAGTTACAGGAAAATTATAATTAAATATGAGGGGGAAAAAGATCCTCCTAATAGCGGATTTGTGAATATTCTGTATATCCTGTTCCTCCTCCTTCCTTCAGGTTTTCACAGACTCTTCCCATTATGGTCACATTCATCCTTCTTAACTGGCAACACAACAGTCATACATAAGCAGCTGACCTTGCTTATATGTACCTGACTACAGTGTCAGGCCTGTGTGGATTATTTCAGAAATTTAATTTTTTTTTATATTTTTAAGTTTATTTATTTATTTTTAGAGAGAGGGGAAGGGAGGGAGAAAGAGAGGAGAAACATCAATGTGTGAGAGATATATCAATCACGTGTCTCTCGCACGCCCCCGACTGGGGACCGTGCCTGCAACCCACATGTGTGCCCTGACTGAGAATTAAACTGGTGACCTTTTGGTTCTCAGGCCGGCGATCAATCCACTGAGCCATACCAGCCAGGGCTAATGGTATTTTTGATAAAATAGTTTTGCCATGCTTAGGGATATATTATATTAGATTCTCATTTTGTATTGTTTAATTTTTCTTAATTATAAATTCAGTTGTTACAAAACTGACATGCCATCCATAGAATGTCATATTTAGATGCCATAGTTGTATTTCTTAAAAACACATTTTATAACTTTGAATACACACACCTAAAACATATTATATTTAATAGCGGGCAAAAATACTTGAACAACAATAAAAAAGTTAAAAATTGAAAATGTTTATTTTAGTAGGTATTTAGGAATGTACATTGTCATTAAAATGTAATAAAATGGTGTGTTTTAAGAATTTGTCCAAACATTTTTATAGAAAAAAAGAGAAAAATGCTTGAGAACATACTATAAAAGTAAGTATGGTTTTCTTTTTCTTCAGTGATTCTTTTAATAAAATTGAGAGCTACTATTGCTTTTTGGATAGTCAATGTATGTAATGCAAAATATCTCACAGAAAGAAGCTGCTTATCATACAAAGTGATTGCAGCCACCTCTTCTGTTGCCCAGGCTTTATCATGGAAGAACAGGTACTTCAGAACAGCCTCTAGGTGCTTTGTGAGACTTTGAAGTATCATTAGAAGGTCTGCTGTGAGGAATACAGTTTCACTGTTCATGCTCCAGGCACGAGTCCGAAGGGGAATGCCCATTTGAGTCTGTATGAAGTTGTACTTGGAGAGGCAAAGCACTATTGCACTTCATTTTTAATACAGAGGACAGAGAAGGAAAAGCAATTTAGGATCCATGCTGATGAATTCTTTGCCATGATGACTTTGAGATTCTTAAGGAGTATTATGCTCTGTTTGGCGATTAGAAAATGATCAATTAATTGTTTGGGAAATTCAAGGAGAAATCAATATGTAGGTGACTTGATCCTGATGAGAAAGATAGACTGCTTTGTAATGTCACTTTGACTTTGAATTCAAACATTGGATCTTTATGGTAATCATCTCCCAATTTAATGATGTGATACAATTCATAATTAGGAGAAATATTATTTTTAATATTCCACAGGATGACACACTCTCCATTCTACTTTGAATGTTCAAGTAAAACAAGTGCCGACTAGATTTTTGGTCCATGCTTTGGTCACAGCATCTTTGCCTATGGAATATTGGCATCTGAATCAGGGTCCATTGGAGTTGAAGTTGTGGAGTAATATAATATTCTATGTTTCACTTTCAATTGTAATAATTTGTAATGGTGAAACAATTCAAAGAAATGAAAATACACATACAATGATATAATGTACCAATTGCTGAAACATAGAGAAATATTTTCTCTTATTAGTGTAAATTCTCGTTTCCTTAAAAGAAAAGACACTGAAATCTCTGTAGCTAAATTCCAACTCCCATTCCTTCTCCCTCACACTCTTCCTAGAAGAAAGCATGATTTTTGTGTGTTTTCACTATTTGTATGTGTTTTTGTAGTTTTTCAAAAAATGCCATTAAATAAAAATAGACTACTTTAACATTTTGTATATCATGGCTTTTTATACAGTTTTAGGTTCACAGCAAACCTGAGAGGAAGATACAGAGATTCCCCATATACCTGCAGGCTCCCACACATGCACGGTTATCAACACCTCTCACCTGAGTGGTACTTTTTAAAAAATTGATGAACCTACACTGACACATCATAATCACCCAAAGTTCAAAGTTTACCTTAGGGTTCACTCTTGAGTTATAAATTCTAACATCTTGGTTTTTTTAATGCTATTAATATTTATTTAAGTTGATACTTGCATTAGATTTCTGGGACTGACCTAACAAAGAACCACAAACAGAGCGGCTTAAACACCAGAAATATTAAGTATCAAGGTTTGGAAGTTTAGAATTCCTAGAGGAAGGCATTGAAAGGGCCTTCCTGCAGAAGGCCCTGGGGAAGGACCTGATCTTGGCCCCTATCCTAGCTTCCAGTAGCTCCTTGGGATACAGAGGTGTAACTGCAGTTTTCACAATGCATTTTTCCTGAGTGAGTATCACTGTGTCCCTATTTCCTCTTTTATAAAAAAGAAGTCATATTGGGTTAGGGCCAATATTAGTGACCATATTTCCAAGTAAGGTCACATTTACAGGTACTGTAACATCTTAATTTGGTGGGGATAAAATTTAACCCATAACAATACCTATGTATCAACTTTACCGCTTATATTTGCTATATGATTATATCACAATATACCCATAGTTTCACTGAAAAAAGTTTGATTTTTGTCAACTTTTTCTACTGCCAAAATTTGTCGTATGTATCTCATTCTTCTCATGGTTGGGGTTTTTGTTGGGCCAGATGCATAGAATTAAATTTCTTCTATTTTAAATTTTCTCCTTTTTTCAAATTTTACACTATACAAATGTATATATTTTTGAAAATATAAATCGATATAAAAGACTTTCCCTAAACCTACATTAATACTAACCTTAATCAGGTTTTGAAATTTTGGGTGTTAAATGTACCCCATTTTGTTTTCATTTGCATTTTATTAATTTTTTAAAAAGTATAAAATATTTTCATATAATTGTGGGTGTTGGCTTTATTCCATGAATTGTCTAGTCATTTTTAAACCATTTTTAAAAAATGAAATACTTTATTTTTTAATTTATATTCACTGTATAGTAATTTTGATGTAAATATCTTTTATTACTTGTTGGTTGGTTTTGAAATTCTGTTACACTTTTTTTTATTTAATGTGTTCAAAATTATAAATCTTTTCTGCATGGTTTGTAATTTTTTTGTAATTTTTATAGATCCTTTCCTGTTGTATGCTGTAAAGATATTTTCATCTTAAAATTTGTATTTGGATATTCACATAGAGATCATTAATTCATCTATAACATATTATTGCATATTATGTTTTGGGGGTCATTTTCATATAAATGATTTGCTTTCTCACTGTTACCTCTTAAATTGTTTATCATTTCCTTATGGATGGTAATAACACATCTGTTAATATATAATGCACTTATACATACATGGCTCTTTACCTAATTCCTCTACTGTGATTTTTTATTTGTATTAATTGCAATGTAATAATTATAAGAGCTTTATAATGTGCCCTTGATGTTGTAGTTTCTTTCTTCTTTGATGGTGGGGATTGTGGCAAATCCCTGCTTTTGCTATAGGTTGACATCATTTTTTTCATTTCTGTTGATGTATTTTTGGATGTCCTATGGACTAGCCTGTTTTAAGTGTAAGGTATAGTTTATTTGTAGATTGCTTCCATTCCTTCTCTGGAGTCTCTTACACTTTTCCAATCAGTATGTTTTTTACAGTTTCCATATGACAAGGAATTGTTATTAAAATCATTTTTATTTATGGTGCCTAGAATACATGAACAGTTGTTGAAACGAGGACATAAGAGATATTCACTGTTTTGTGAATTGGCCACCACTGCCTCTTCACATCCTGTCCTCCACTGGCTCTTTCTATCCTCTTCTTTTGGAACTATTGTTAGATAAATGCTTATTTTTCTTATAGTATTGTCATGTCTCTTCCCTATTACACGGTCATTTTTAAATATTTTTCATTTTGTTGTAATTTCTTTGCATCTATCTTCTCAAGCTTTTCTTTTGTCTGTCTTTTCTTGACAAACACGTATAAAGTTATTCAGGAATATCAGAAATTTTAATATATTTTAGTTAGTTCACTTCTTACCCAATCTTGCACTTTCTATAAGTCAGTGGAATCATCTGTAGCAAAGAATTTAACAGCTTTGTTTATATGTTGGCAAAGAATGGATGCATATTTTTGTTTAAGGTTGCCTAAGCAAAAATAATATCTAGTAAGATTCAGCAGTCTTCTAGTAAAAAAAAAAAAAAACAAATGTCTCTCAAGTCCAGCCTTCAGGATTATATATATGCATATATATTTCTGAAGTTCAGTTAGTATATTTGAATGATAAATGCAGTGAAGGAGAAGGTCAAGGAGAAGGTCACTCAGTATATGAATGGCCTGCCAACTGTAAGAAAAAATATACTAAAATTTTATATGTCACTACTAACTTCTTTCAAGCTTGCAAGTTAAAGCTGGCATGCACACATATTCTATTTAATTTGATAAAGTGAAAACTGCTTGTAATAAAAAATGATAAACCTCTACTTCTCATGTATTAATGTTGTATTTTTATGGCTAATTCTCCATAGAAGAGCTAAAACTCTGGCCTGCAAAGCAGCAGTTTCAGATGTAGTTACCTTCCTTGATGATACATTTCCTGGAGATTGCTCACAATCTTGTTGGTATCTTCACTACCCAGGAAGGTGTATAATCAGTAACATTTTTTCATTGAACAGCAGTATTTGTAGGCCTCTTACTGTTCATTATTTATTTTAAACTAAATTCTAAATGTGGTCATTGATAATCTTCCACACTGACATTAAATCAATTAAATAACATTTTATTTTTAATGTTAATACATTTTCCCATTCAATTATTAACTATAGCTGCATACTTAATTTAAAAAGAAAATTTAATTTTTAACAATTAGTGAGAATTTAGAATGTGCATATACCACAAGTTAAATCATAAATTAAACAAAACAGTCCAAAGGATTTTTTAAAAGAATAATTTAAAGTTACCAAAGGCCTTGGATTATTAATATACCATAAAATATGTACAAGGAAAATAAGAAGCATTTGCAAAATAAAAGAGAATCTGTCCTGGCTGGTGTAGCTCAGTGGATTGAGCACGGGCTGGGAAGCGGAGGGTCCCGGTTCGATTCCCAGTCAGGGTACATACCTGGGTTGCGGGCCAGGTCCCCATTGAGGGCCATGTGAGAGGCAACCATACATTGCTGTTTCTCTCCTCTCTTTCTCCTTCCCTTCCCCTCTCTCTAAAAATAAATAAATAAAATCTTTAAAAAAAATAGAAGAGAATCCAAAGTGGGTATTTTATTTATTGGAATGTGAAATAAATGGTCAAAATTAAGAGTTGTATGTGACTTTTCTAAAATCCATCACTATTTGTCTGCTTATTCTTTTGTTTTGGTTCAACAAAATAAAATGGGCTACATGACTATTCTAAACAAAATTTGGGAATTAAATTCTATTTTTTAGAGTACCGGTGGTCAAAACAGAATAACCCCTGCAGCCCCAGCAGCAGCCAGGCTTCTTTGTTCTGGCATTCCCTCCAATTTCCTTTCCTTTCACAGAGAGATGACAGCTGCTTTTGGTAGTTCTTGTCACGGGATTTCCTCAATTTTCCTTTAAAAAAAAATCTAATTCAACATTGCAACACCAGCATGAACTCCTTATATTACATTCTCTGTTTAAACATCTATTATGGTTCCCATTTTTCTGATTAGACCCACCTAGTGCAGTTACAATAGTTTTATGCATACAAAATTTATTTATATTTTAGGAAACCTTGATCAGTTTTATGTATAGGAAAGATTTACATATGAACACCCTAAAAAAAAAAAAACAAACTGATGAACAGCAGACACAACTATGAAGTACAACGTCGCAGTTTAGACGAGTTGAAAATAACTAGGGCAAACCCCAGGGTACCACGGCCGTGCCTTTCTCTTCCACTGTTCCTGACATTTCCCATTCCTTCTTCGAAAAAGCAAGTTACTCAGGTGTTTGAGGTTTCTATCATTGTTCTTTGAAGACTGTTAAAAAGTGTAGTTTGTTCAAATAGGTACTTGAAAGGGTTCTTCACTTCTGAAGTTCACTGTATAAATGCTCGTGATCTGGTGAACTCAGTAGAGATCTGAGACGGGAGAGTTGTCATCCCAAGTGGTAGGCAGTGACTATGAGACTACAGACAAGTCACTCACGCTCTTCTGCATATCACTTCCTTTCACCTCATGGGCTAAATAATGATGATTTTCTAGGCGCCGCAAGGTGCCACAAAAGTTTTTGTTGTTAGCTGTAAGAAAAATATATGGTGTGGTAGGTACATTTAATTTTTTTTACTCTTTATTGTTTCTAGAATTTAAGGTTTTTCAAATGCAATATAAGGAGTATATAATAACCATTATTACTTGAAAATATGTATGAGTGTATGTGAATATTTACATATTTATATACTCAGTTCCCAGGCACAGCCACACTGACCACAAACTGGTTTGCAGAACAATGTTCATTTACAGATTTGTGGAGTCATTATAGAAAAGAGGTAAAGAGTAAAGCTGTAGTTAGGTCACATGAAACTTCTTGTAAGCTAAATGACCATGGACATTACTTAGGATTTTTTATTTGTATTTATTTATTTTTTTAAGATTTTATTTTATTTAATTTTTAGAGAGAGGAGAAGGGAGGGAGAAAGAGCAATGTATGGTTGCCTCTCACGTGGCCCCCACTGGGGACCTAGGCTGCAACCCAGGCATGTGCCCCGACTGGGAATTGAACCGGGACCCCCTGGTTCCCAGCCCGCGCTCAATCCACTGAGCTACACCAGCCGGGCCAGGACTTTTTTTTTTTTTTTTTTTTTTTACTTAGTCTGTATACTTGTATATTATGTGTGAAAACAGCAGTATCTAACTCATGCAGTTCCATGGAATATTAAATGATGTAACCCATGGAAAATGGTAGGCGCAAGTACTGAAAAACACTGAAAGCTCTATATACGTTAGAATAAAAAGATCACAGGTCTGCACTTATACTACAACAAAGGTATACTCAAGAAGTTAATTGACTTGCCTAACCCGGAGGTCTTCTTGGTAATTACTCTGTATAGCCTAGATCATACATGTGAACTGAGACAGTTTTTCACTTTGGCAGCTTGATTTCTCTAAATGTCCCACAGTACATTTTCTCATTGACATATTTACAGAATCTTCCATATAAGTACTTATACATAACCTTATTTTTATTTAAAAAATGTAACAGTGTATTCCATAAAATGGTTATACCTTGACTTATTCTTCAACATTAGTTAGATTTTCCTTCTCTTTTTCTCCTCTTCCCTTCTTTCTTTCCTCCCACCTCCCTTCTTTCTTCCCTCCTATCTATTTTTCACCTCTTATACATAATTCTAGAATAAGAATTTTTATATGTATGCTCACCCAGTGATAAAGATAAATTTCTGAAGGTTTGCACATTTTAAATTTAAGTAAATGCCATAAATTACTTTTTTAAAATATTGTAGTTTTACAAAAAAAGGATGTAAGTCCTGGGTTTCTCACACTGCTGTATTATAAGATTATTTTAGATTATTATTTAGATTATTGCCATTTTGATGAGTAATGCTTTAATTTACACAAAGTGAAGCACTTTTTCATGTTTATTTCTCATTTGTATTTTTCTTTATTTAATAACTCCATATCATTCATTTTTATAGTATAGATTAAAATGTGCAAATGTAAAATATTAAAATATGGCAACTTTAAGTTTTTAGACAATTAAAAACCAAGTAAATATCTGAGAGTTTAGTTGTGGAGAAATAAGTTTGGGAGCAATAAGGCACTCACAGCAAAATGCCATTTGATTGAACAGTTAGCACAGGCCCAGGCAGACAGGACAGACAGAAGCCACAGCCCTATGTGCTCCTACTGCACTCAGTGAGTTTCACACAGACTGGATTCCTCTGACCTTCCTCCCCAAACTACCATCCCCCAGATGCATCCACAGGGAAACGGGCCATGAGAAATGGCTCCTGAAGCCAGGCTTTGCCTTTTCCTCTCCCTCTGCATCTCTCCCTTCTCCCAGATGAGAAACCTACTCTTGGTGGTCTCCCAACCCACCCAAGGCACCCTCTGCTTTGCATATGCCTGAGTAATAAGTCCATTTGTTCAGATTTGATATGATGTCTTTCGATGTCAAATAGCTTTAAAAGAAAGGATGCAATGATGTGGCAGTGGGCTGAGTTGGACCTTAACAATAATGTAGCCAAACAAAATAATATTCGTCATATGTACTGAACTACCACAGAAGTAATTTATTTAAGTCAAGTACATTTTTATGGTATAAACTGATATAAAATAAATATAAATCCATTTTGATAAGAACAAAGTATTTCACCCTGAGTTTGTACTTCTTTGTGATGATTTAGGCAATGTTAATAACATATATAAAATAATACATTGGATATTTTCCATAATTTTATTCTTTCTGCATGATTATTACTAAAATTGTGTAGGCACAGTCTTAAATTTCAATATTCATCCAGATCTCAAACAATCTTTCTTCTGGAATCTCTTCTTTTATCACAATTTTCCCTTCTTAGTGTATTGCTCATATACTTATTTATTAAATATAATTTTAATGAATTCATAAGAGCCAGAGAATGCCTTTCTGGTGTTTGGTACCATCTATCAAAAGTTTTTCATTAGTATTCATACTGATTATATATAAATACCCCCTAATGTTAATGGTAACATTTCTAAAGTTAGAAATAATTATTTTCAAATAATTATTTAAAACTAATTAAGAGACAGAGAGCTCTATTTTGTTTTAAATAGCTATATAAGTAAATATTACAGCAACATTTGTAAAGAGTTTATGTCAGAACACCTTATGACATTAGTGGCAAGTATTTCTGAAGAAAGATGTCATTTATTTTTTAATGACTAGGATATAAGCAGTTAGCACAATGTAACAGCATTGCACAAAGATAAATGGAATAAAGTAGAAATAATGCCATGGCTCCACACATGACAGAAATTCTCATAATGTAAGCATATTTTCTAGTCTCTAAAAACACCAAGAGCATTTCTTTTACCTAACTCAATTAAATATAGTTAATCCCAAGCATTTGGCTTTCCTTTTGGTAAATGCAAACATGAAAAAATAGACTAAATATAGACATGTTATTCACAGAATAAACTGTGCTCCTGGAATTACTAAAATAAATCAGAACAGTTTTTGAAAAAGATCATGCATCAAACTGCTAAGAAGACAAGTTAAAATGCCCTGCTATCTGACTTTATGGTTTCCTAATGATTGATTCATATACATTTTCTCCCTAACTCAGATGCTTTTATGTCATTTAATGTCAGCATCTCATAATTCTGCTCAGATTTAGGAAGGAATTTTCAAACTTCAACCAGCACTTGCAAAATAAGAACACTTAGATCTTCAAGCATTTAAGAGAGTGATTGATCCTGATGCTTGGTGTCCCATGGGGGAATTTTTTTTTTTTTTTTTTTTTTTTTGCATTGAACAAAGATTGTGTACCATTTACCTTAGGAATTAGGCACAAATACAACATACATTGACTAACCTAACTTGTGCAATAAATCCAAACAATACTACAGTGCTGAATATCTAGATTTCTTTAAGAATTATAGTTTTACATGTCTGAACACATATCTAGGATACAACAGCTGTGTTATTGTATGAGATTTTCAGTGGTTAAACATATGGACTCTGAATCCAGATTTCCTGAGTTTGATCAACACCAGTGCTATTCATAGCTTCTTCCTATCTTAGTATTTCCATTTGTAGAATGGGGATAATGACAGTATCTACCTCATAAAGTTGTTGTAGTATATATAAGGTTTTAGTATACTTTAGTGAGTTCTGTGTATAGTCATACAAGCTACCTATGAATGTTAGCTGTTATAGCTATTTTTAAATATAAACAGTTTCAACTCTATAATTTGCCTCTCCCTCCTCAACTACTGTTCTGAGTCTGCAGCTTTTTTACATAATTATACATTATTATACTTTCTTATAGCTGCAACCTTTAATTTTTATTTGTTTTTATTCTTTACTCATTTTTAAGGTGATAGTCTTATATTTTTTCCTTTTCAAATAAAAATGTGAGCTATCTTGTAGCTAACTCCAAAAATTAATTTTCAGTCCCAGCCTGCTTCATATATCTCTGTGGAATCTGTCTTTACTGTTGGCCTCCAGGCTTTTTAAATGTTGCTACCAGTCAGGGTTGAATGAGAAACTCGGGATAGCTGGCCTGAAATGTGTCTGGAAGGGCATCGAAGGAGGTGAGGCCAGAAAGGCAGGAGCTCACACACCAGGCAGGCCGAGAGGCTCGGACTTCCCAGGTGACAGAAACACTCCACCCTTCAGAGGCTGCTGAAATTGTCCAGCAAAATTACAAGGCCCTGATCTATGGTGGTAGATAATAGAGATGCACAAAGGTTTTTCAAAAGGACATTAGAAATAAATTAGCAGATATTTGTGATCATTTTGATTAGTGATCAGTTTGTCAGTATGACGAGCATGATATCCTTGAGGTTTTCATCTAGATAGGTGTTCCGTTTTTATAACAAAATGAAGGCTAAGAGGTGGACGTGGTTGTAGGGCTTGAGTTTGAGCCATTGTAACATTGTAACTCCCTTGGAAAAAGAATACAGTTTTTTCAAGAAATGGCAAAACAGTCTGTCAGGACCTATTTTCCTTTTCATTTTTGCTTTCTTTGAAAAACCATGATTTTATGGTTTCTCATCATTTCATATAAAACCTTCTTCCTCACCCAGACATCCTGCACACGTTGGCAAAATTATCTTCCCACTATGCTACTTTCATGGTGCAAATATATATTGGAAATAAATAGACTACATTTTTATCTTAAACCCATATGCTCACATGTTTTGTTTTTTTAAATATTTAATTTATTTATTTTTAGAGAGAAGGGAAGGGAAGGAGAAAGAGAGGGAGAGAAACATCAGTGTGTGGTTGCCTCTCACACGACCCCAACTGGGAATCTGGCTGGAAAACCTGGCATGTGCCCTGACTGGGAATCAAACGGGCGGCCCTTTGGTTTGGAGGCTGGCACTCAATCCACTGAGCCACACCAGCCACAGCATATATTTTTCTTTTTTTTTTTCTTAAGATTTTATTTATTTATTTTCAGAGAGAGGAGAGGGGAGGGGAGAAAGAGCAATGTATGGTTGCCTGTCACATGGCCCTCATGGGGACCTGGCCTGCAACCCAAGCATGTGCCCCGACTGGGAATCGAACAGGGACCCTCTGGCTCCCAGCCCGCGCTCAATCCACTGAGCTACACCAGCCGGGCCAGCATATATTTTCTTAATTAAATCCTTTCATAACACCCTTCAGCTCCATGAGGTTATTCACTGTCTTCTCTTTGTTTTCATAGCCTTCATTTCATATTTCAGAAGAAAGTTGTGGCAAGGCATTTCAAACAGATGAAAAAAGCCATATATGCATGTGGGGATACCTACATATGTGCATGAGTGTGTATAAACATTTACATTTACATAAGTATCGTGTGTGTGTGTGTGTGTGTGTGTGTATTTTTTTTCAAGAAATTAAGGAACCTGATTAATTGATTAAATTAACTGATTTGGGTCATTCTCACAGGGAAGGATAAGTTAAAAATTTGGGAGACTTTTGCAATAATCTGAGTTCAATGGACCATTTTAAGGTATTGCAGTGATCATTCTTGGTGGCTTTTTGATCATAAATGAATGGGTTTATACTTAAATTGAGAGCATTTTGAGTGTAAGCTTGAAGAAAAATTGGAATTGCTTATATTGCTCACTGCTGTTTTTGTGGTCACTAAAATGGTGCTAGGCACATGGTAGCCTCTCTGCAAATATTTAATTAAAGGTAAGAATAATCCAACTGTGGTGTTTTGTGAACAGATAAGCACTGCTTTCAATTATTAGACCTAATTTCTGACACATTTTAAAAAATGATGCAGTATGAAGGCTTTGAGATTTGATTAGAAACCACAGGAGAGAAAAAAAAAATGGATGCTGACATTTTAACTCTGTAAATTCATGGTGCATTTTTTTTTAACATTAGAGATATTATGATTTAAATATTACGTCTGATATGGCATCAATTCCCTGTGTCCTTGTGGGTTAGGTGAGAGAAATATAATCCTAATTTGACAAATAAATATGCAGAAGCACTGTAGGATTTTTTATTTTAGTACATTTTGGCAGAACATAAGCTTGATTCCAGATTCACTGTAGAATTTAATATGGAATCTAATTTTATCTTTGAAAACAACAGACTTGCAGTCCTATGAATTACTTGGTAGTTAGTAAAATTGGTAATTTTGCTACTATATCACACATTCAGGTCATTCCTTAATTATCATGGATTTCAAAAAATTGTATTCTTACTTTGTGCTTTTAGTAAAATACAATCAATTTTATTTTAATATCTAATAAAAATGAAGACTTCTATTACTATTTATGGATTACTCAAAATTTAATATATCTTTCTTTTTTTAAGATTTTATTTATTTATTTTTAGAGAGAGGAGAAGGGAGGGAGAAAGAGCAATGTATGGTTGCCTCTCACACGGCCCCCACTGGGGACCTGGCCTGCAACCCAGGCATGTGCCCCAACTGAGAATCAAACCGTGACCTTTTGGTTCCCAGCCCGCGCTCAATCCACTGAGCTACACCAGCGGGCCATAATGTATCTTTCTTAACAAAGCAAAAAAAACCACAAATGCCTATCCCTGGCTAGTGTGGTTTAACTGGTTAGAGCATAGTCTTGTGGACTTCAAAGTCATGGGTTCAATTCCCAGTCAGGGCACATGCCCAGGTTGTGGGATCCCTGTTGGGGTGCATAGGAGAAAGCGATTAATTGATGTTTCTTTCTCTCTTTCCCCAGTCCTCTTTTCCTTCCTCTCTCTCTCTCTAAAAGCAATGGAAAATATGTCCTTGAATGAATATTTTTATTTTATTTTTTTAAAGATATTTTTTATTTTTTATTTATTTTATTTTTTTTATTTATTTTCAGAGAGAGGAGAAAGGAGGGAGAAAGAGCAATGTATGGTTGCCTCTCACATGGCCCTCACTGGGGTCCTGGCCCACAACCCAGGCATGTGCCCCGACCAGGAATCGAACCGGGACTCTCTGGTTCCCAGCCCGCACTCAATCCACTGAGCTACACCAGCTGGGCATGGATGAATATTTTTAAAAAAAGAAAGAAATGTCTAACCTTAATGTTTGGCGACAAGCACCCTTAAAATCCACTTAGAAAGGGTTCTGTTAAGATCCACTTAACAGAACTTGTTAAGAAGAATGACCACTGAGTACGATAAGAAATAGGCTTTGATTGGCAGGAAGCCAGTTCTGTGTGAGGACGTTATAAGCCCGGTAGAACAGTTCTATTTGCCTTTTTCCAAGCAGTACTGTGAGCTGAGGTTCTAACACTCCTTTGTAAAGAGGGCAGAGAAAATAAAATAGCATTTAACAGTGGTAGTACTTAGTTTTTCCTATTAGAAAATACTGATTTTTATATTTTTATCATGTTTACATTTTTATGGAATACCCCTTCCACTATTTTTAGGCACTCATAGAAATGATCACATTTAAAAATTGCTGGCAGTGACAATGTAAAAAGGGATTCTTTCCTTCCTTACCATGTCATTGTGATAGAAATACACAGATCAAAAGCCTGGTATCAGTTACTAGTGAAAGGATTAAAAGAAAAGAATAAGTATTAAATTAAGAGGAAAAGAACAATGTTTGGCATTATGCAATTGATCACAAAGCCTGCCGACTTGCCATGTCCGAGTAGGTACAAGTTAGTTATTGGTAAATAATCTCATGTCAAAATTACCTAAGTTACATATGGTCATGGTAATTCTTGTATTTTTAAGGCCTCATGTTGATTTGACTGTTTAAAATATATGCATTTTAAATATGTACTGTGCTGGTGAATATGAGAATGTTTTAGTGAATGCTGTCCACATTCAGAAATTAAGAAAATAACAACTGAGTCTCAAATTAGTTAGCTTTTATTACACTTGAAATGCCAAATCATCTTCGTCTATCAGAGTCTTTGGATTATACCATCAATAGCTCCATTATCTTATTTGGAAATGATTTGATCATTAGGAGATATTTAATGATTATCCTTGAGAGTAGTTGATCCAAAAACATAGAAACATTTCTTCAAAGTATTCAGTACTATATAAAGGATATACAATTTTCAGTTAAATTATTTATGTAGATGGTCCAAAATTCCCCAATTCTATTTCATCAGAACAATTCTGTCTCAAAACATGAAGCTACCCAAAAAGACCTGCAATTAAAGCCTGAATTAAGCAACTCAGCTAAAAGAGCTGTGCCTACCTCATCAAACATAACTTGATCTTGGTACAGTCATTCCATCATTAACTGCTATCTAGGTCCATTGAGGATATTATAGTGTCTACTATAAGGTGAGGAAACATTTTTAATTTAACTCTAATGTTTTAATAAATGCTTAGGACCCCAAAGTTGAAAGACAGTCATATTTAAAATGTTATAGACTAGATAATTTCCATTAATGCAGTCATTAGTTCGACTAATGCTCAAGACACCTTATGAAGTGCCAGGGCTTCTGTGATCAATTCAGTGAGGACTTTTTCCCCTCAGTGCTTCATTTCTATGCTTGTCACATTTTTTTTTTATGTGTAAGAGCAAATGATAGAGATAATCTGCTGTAGCAGCCAGATTTTACATATAAAAAGATTCTGTGCTTTGCCTCTAATGTGAGGATAGTGGCAAAGCTAGACAGAAGCTTTTCTCTTTCCAGATCTAAGGTTTCCAACAAGCGCAAGAACTTTTCTGGGGACAGAGAGTGGGAAGTAGTAAAGCAGCCCACATCTAGAAATAATGCTTTGTTTATAAATCCTTAATTTATCGGAAGCATTTTCAGAATCTGTCAATCTAATTGGATACCTCAGCTTTTTCCTAATAGCCGTGAGAATCAACATCAATGTCTGTAATATTTTTTATTTCTTCATTTCTTCTACACTTAAAAGACTTGAAAATGAAAATGACAATTTAAATGTTTGTATGGCTATTTATTATGCCCTCAAGCATATTTTTTCAACTAAATGCTGTAAATACTACCTTTGGCCCACATGTGTGGTGTAATCGATGCAGCTGCTTCACTCTGTGCAAAGAGACCTGTCACAGTGCTGCAAAGTGTTCACTGATCACAAGCATCCATGACACAGATCTTAAATGCGCAGTGACAGTGAGTTGTATTCTTGGGAAGTTGTATTCAATGTGTGGTAATACAACATTCATGAACTTTCCCAGGGTGTATATTTAGTTTATAACCAAGTGTTAGTTAGGATTTGGACCAAGTGGCAGGATTTGGATATTGCAAGTGATTTGCTCTTTCTTTTATGGCACTAATATATGTAATGCAGGTTATTAATGGTACATTCATTTATCTACATATTCTACAGTGTGTGCACAAAGAGGGCAATAGGGGACATACAGGAAGCTGTATTTTTTGTGTTGTCTCATATATTTTACTTAATCACTATGTCTTAACAAAGCCATTTTGTCTGCCTGGAGTATTTTCTGCAACCACCTGGGAAAGTCAACAAAAATTCTTCTTGAATAGAGTCATCTACATCATCTTTGAATAATCTTACAACAAATACTACACTTCATTTTGATTTCAGTGTTACAGTTTGTTAGTGAGATGAGTTGAAACATTATCTGAGGCAGCAATCTTGATTCAAAGGGTAATTTTCTGCTCATTCCATTGGAACATAAGGCAGTTCTTGGGAGGTTGCGGTATCACTGTAGCAAGTAAGTGATAAATGCAACAGTGTTCTGGAAAGAGACAATTTTTTTTTCAACGTATGGTGATGTTTCAGAGAGAGTCAGATCAATTTCCAGGGGGGGAAACAACATAAATTAATACAAGTAAGATATTAATACATTAGCTATGTCTAAGTTACCTCATTGAAAGTGTTTGGATATGTGCACCTTAAAAATAATTTTAGCCTTGGCTAGTGTAGCTCAGTGGATTGAACATGGGTCTGCAAACCAAATGGTTGCTGGTTAGATTCCCAGTCAGGGCACATGCCTGGGTTGCAGGTCAAGTCCCTTGTAGGGGCCACATGAGAGGCAACCACACATTGATGTTTCTCTCCCTCTCATTCTCCTTCCTTTCCCCTCTTTCTAAAAATAAATAAATACAATCTTTAAAAAACAATTTGATAGGTGTATTTAACAATTTCATAATAGAGATGTTATAATAAATATGTTGACTTAATCTAGTATTATGTGGAAAGTAATGCCTATGAAATGATACAGATTACATACAACAAATAGACAATCAGAATATGTATACCAATGGTTGGCTGAACAATGGCCCCACAAAAATGTCCACATCCCAATCCCACTAATCTTTGAATATGCTTTACATGGCAATGAGGACTTTATGAATATAATTCATTAAGGATTTTATCCTGTATTATTATTTTGGGCCCAATACTATTATAAGGGTACCAATAAAAAATGGCAGTAAAAGAGTTTAGAGCTAGAGGAAAGATGTGACTATGGAACCAGAGACTAGAGTGGTACTCCTGGAAGATGGAGGAGGGGCTAGAGCCAGGGAAAGCCAAGCGTGCCTAGTAACTGGAAAAGGCAAGAATATAGATCTTCTGATGGAGCCTTCAAAGGAAATGCAACCCTGTCAACCCTTTGATTTTAGACTTTAAGCTGAGTGAAAGTGTGTCTAGGTGTCCAAGTGAAGAAGATAAAGAAATATATTTCTATTATTTTGACCAAATTACTTTTATTATACTACATTGTAAAGAAAATATTAAAAATATTGGTGTGGACTTCAGACTTGGTTTCAACAAATAAAGTTCTAATAATTATACTGAGTCTTACAATGTTGTGTTCTATATGTATGTATTTTTTAATTATGGAAATTTCCCTAAATTTTGCCTATGTTATTTCTGGATTCTGTTTTCCAGACTACAGGAAATGTTTATATTACTGAAGTTATTTTTAAAGTCACTGAAATATAGAAAATTATGTTAAAAAATTCCATTCAGTGCTTTTAATGAACTAAGCAGAATCTATTTCAGTCTTAAATTTTATCTAATATATACTTACTTTGTTGTAGATTAGATACTTAATTATCTACTTGTGATCTTTTGAAGAGAGTGGATAAAATTAGATATATATATTAAACATCTCATATAAATATAGGAACAGTAGGTGAAATACTTGTTGAATCAAATATTCTGGTTTAAATCCTAACCCACTACTTATCAAATATTAGTACTTAAAACATAGAGGTACTAAATGCATTTAAAATGTATTTATATATGTTATATATTTACTATATGGAAGTGGGCAAAAGTAGGTTTGTAGTTGTATGTGAAATGCAGAGTTTTGTCCTATATTATGATTTATCAATTGTTTTATTTGTATTTCACTGTAAATGTACCTTTGCTCACTCCTGTGTATAACTATATGAATTTATTTAGTAATTTTGTATGTACTTTAAAAAAAAATAAGATACAGTTGGCCCCAGGCAGTTCTAATAGCAGTAGTAGGAAGTAATAAGTAATGAACTAATGACAAGTGAATAAAGAAAATTGCTGATTTCAATTAAAACAAAAATTCAACATAGCAACCTAAGGTTAATGAAGGTGATTCTCAAATAGAGTGTATAAAATAGTCTGACTTTTGCTTTTATTAATTAATGATACAGACACTCAATATAAATAGGTGAAAGTAAATATGCTTCCAGTATTTTTGAATGATTTTGTTGGATCAAAAATCGCTGACTTTTTAAGTGTCCATCAGTAAATGAGTGAATAAAAAACTATGGTACATTTGCCCTGGCTGATGTGGCTCAGTGGATTGAGTGTCGGCCTGCAAACCAAAAAACTATGGAACGTTTACACAATGGAATAATACACAGCAGAAAGAGAGCAGGAGCTCCTACCCTTCATGACATCATGGATAGAGCTGGAGAGCATTATGCTAAGTGAAAAAAGCCAGGCAGTGAAAAACAAATACCATTATGACCTCATTTATAAGTGGAAACTAATCAACAAAGTAAACAAGCAAATAGAATATAACCAGAGACATTGAAATAAAGAACAAACTGGCAGTAACCAGAGGAGAGGGAGGAGAGGGATAATGAGGGAAACTATGTGAACGGTCTTCAAGGAACGTGTATAAGGCCTCATGGACAAAGCCAAAGGGGGTAGGATTGAGGTGGGAGAAAGGGATGGATGAGGTAGGGGGGGAATAGTACGGGGAAAATGGACACAACTGTACTTGAACAACAGTAAAGAAATTGCTCTGATTATTTCTAGATTTCTGATAACTTTCATCATTTGCAAACATGGTGTTATAAGTCAATTGTATATCACCAGGTCTTTGAAAAGTGCATTAAAATGATATTTATTGCAATACATAGTACTTTTCACCTGCCTCAATTCCTGTTTGTACACACAAGAATTGGTTTCTCATTTCATTTTTATTCATAACATAGAATCAAACTAATAATATAATGTCAGGATGACCCTTTCAAGTTTATGTCCTATTAATTTTAAATAAAAGTTCACATACAAGTAGAATGACATCGTCAGTTTTAGAGAATCCAATATTCCATTATTTTTTAATGATGATATTACATTTTCACTACTTGTCAAAAATATTTTGTAGTGGTTTCCTGTTTCATTGGCTTCATGATTGATTGGATCATTTGTTATTTTTGTTATTGGGCCCCCGCTGTGTACTTGTTTTTTTTCCTAGTTACAGAGGGATAAACTGACGAATGAGGCTGCTCACTGTACTCAAGAGTTATACAGTCTAGGGGGCAAGTAAATAGGTTCTCAGAGGATTGGTCTAATTTTCCATATCTGTGGTATCTAATATTTTTTCAATTTATTTTTATATTTAAAGTTTTATAATCCGTTGCCAGGACATGTGGTGTTGTTGATTTTAACCACCCAAGTCAGTAGTCTCTGACACATTAGTTTTTCAGTAATATAAAGAAAAAAGGATGGCAAGATGGGAAGGGGAGAGGAGGATTTTGATGCCATGATTTCTCTCTCTGGGGACCTCTTCAATAACCTTGTAATAGGGAGAGAAGCGGCTTCTTGAGTTTTGGGAAAATGTCTGTGCTGGGAGTAATAAAGGAGAGATTTACGTGAGTTGTCCACATCTGTGCTGTGTTACTCCATGGCACAAACTGCATTTTTATTGTTCTAACTTCTTTCAAGTTATTATTTATTTACAGAACAGACATAATTAACAAAGTATCAAAATTTGTGAAATATGTATTTTTAAGTGTAAGTCTGTTAGAGGATATTCCTGTCTATCTGTATGAGAAAATTTGCAAGAGTTTAAATGTGCATTTCTGAGTGGTAGCGAGGACAGAAGACTGAATTGCTTCTTGAACACAGGGAATCGCTCAAAATCCGTACGTTATCTTATCTATGATGCAGCATATGGACCACAGGTATTCCCTACGTACACTGTTAGTGGTTGTAAGGATAGTGATTTATCTTGGGGCTTTATTTCCAGAAGGAAACTTTCAGGCTGCTTTAGTACTGAAGTGTGTATATAGAGAGCTCTCACATATTTAAATACCGTGTTTTAGGACTGTTATGATAGACCAAATGGATGTGAGCCACTGCTTTAGGAAGCACAACTCGGAGTAGACATAATTATACATCACAGAATGGACACAGTATAGGTGACAAGAAAGAGTTGCCTAATTTTTATGAGAGATTGTTATTTACATTTTGTGGTCTGTAATCAGTTTTGGAAGACACTAAAGATAGCAAACAGAAATTAGGAGGCTGAGGTATGTAAATAAAACAATTGATAATCTGAGTAATCCTTAACATCATCTGATATACAAGTACTAATGTCAACCAAAAGAGAAAAAGTTAATATGTAATGAAGAATACAAAGCATTTGTTTGAGTAAAGGGTCGCAATCAAAGAGAGGTCGAATCAGGTATCAATCTAAACTGCACTTTGGAGAGAACAGAGAAAGACAGGGTTTCAAAAGGCAAACACTACCAGATGTAAGTCTTTCATGCAAATGAAGGATCCCTGACTTGGTAACCAGTTCTTGGTTAGTTTCAATATGCAAATGAGGAACTTGAAAAGTAGGAGGAGAAGGTAAAGTCCATGTACGGGGTATGTCCATACAACAGTTTTTCAAAGGTGTTTATGACTAGGCCTTGACCTGAGTTTAGCAACACCTTTATCAACTTAATAGCAGCACTGGGAAGTGAGGCACAAGATGTCCATAGGCCCTGCTTCCTGATTAGCCTCCTGACTCTATTTTAAGTGACTCTCTTAGCAATGCTTACTCCATTTTCTCCATTATCGGTGTTGAATGTAATATCTCTATGAGGGTTTCTTTTATTGTTCTGTGGCCTAATGCTTGAGAATAAAACACTGAAGCAAGATTGCTTAGATCTCACATTTCCTGGCAGGCTGATTGGGCAAGTCACTGAACTTCTCTGTATTCCAGAGGGGATGGTAATAGTCCTTAATTCCTAGGTGTGTTAGAAGGACTGAGTGAGTTAATGCGTATTAAGTGCTTAGACTATAAAGAGTCTGGCCCACCTGGTTTTCAAGAATACAACGTGCTATTAAATAAGGTAATTATAACTCCTTTACCATCTATTCACTCAGGAATGTTTTTGTTCATTTTGTTTAGCCATCACTTATTAAACATTTTCAAAGTAAATTTTGACTTAGTTCTAATAGCTGAAATTTTACAAAATGCATTCTTTTGGGCATTTTACAACCAGAATTTTGCAGCTTTAAACTACTTATTTATTTTTTTAAAAATATGACCACACACTACCACTCCAATGAAACACAACTATGGACCTTATGTCATTTAAACTTCTCATAATGAATATATAATGTTACATTTTGTTGGCTCTAAACGTTTCTCTGTGTGATCTCTCTGAGTAGAACACAGCCTCGAATGCAACTGGAGTGTTGTGTGAGATTTCCCACAACTAGGAGAATATGTGATTTGATTTACTGAAATTAGTCCCATGATAAGAGCTGAGGAATTAAATATCTGATAAAATTATTAACTTGGAACAAAATACCACGTGAACTTTGAAAGGTTGACTAGCTGTCATTATTATTAATCATGCATTTCTCTAGTTATAGGCTGTCAGGTTGCTGCTATGCATTATACTATTTAAAAATACTGATAGTTTTTTTTTAAATCAGCAGATAGCATACCCAGGTCATCCTTGTTATTTTGTAGCCATAAAGTTTATTTCATTGTTTCTACTGGCAAAACTTCAGTTTTTAAAGGAGTCTTGGCTGATGTCATCAGGAAGGATATATTTAGGGAAAGAAGATGTGATGACCTCTAATGTTTATATTATAATAGAAATTTGGTTCTGTAAACAATCAACAGATAAATGATCATTTATCATGATTTATGTTGAATTAAATAGTAGTTCTTACTGCTACTGTAGTTCTATAATATTAAAGCTAATGGGAATTGAGAAAGGAAAAAATGGGTTGCTTATATATATATATATATAAATATAATGTATTTTGCTTTTTAAGATGTATGATCAGATTTATTTAGATTGTGAAATCTTGAAGCAATTAAGAATTGAACTAAAGTTCCCACTTTGTGCTTTTGTTGCTTACTGTTAGTGGCTTATTTTGTGTTTAACGAGACCTCATATAATATATATTTATAAATGGGAATTCATTTTTTCTTATAAAAAATAACTTGAGTAATGAGAGTATTTGTTGACCTAATTACTATTTATTCACCTATAAAACTAATTGCCATATCTTGTAATTGAGGTTTAATATTGATAAATATATTAAAATTTTATATGGGTTTATAGTCTCAAGAAGATAATGTAAATGAAGAATACTGTGTTAATTATAGTTTTCTAACTGTGCCAGGTTATTTGGTAGATATTTCCTCATTTTTTAAAAGAATAACTGTAGCAATTGTTTAAACTCTGTTACACATGCAATGGTTACTGTGGTTATTAAGATTATATAATTACTGACACTAACACCATTATGTTCACTAAAAATTCTATTACAGGGCAATAAGAAGTGATAAATGGAGAACAATCTATGATACTTTATTTGGTGTGGGATTAATTTTGTTACCCAGAAAGTGACACGTTATCAATTTATACATTGTTACATTTATATATATTATATGATACGTATGATTATTTCTAACACTGGTAACTATAAATACCAGTGAAATAGTTCTCTTTTTTATTATTACTATTTTTTCTAACATTCTTGTGAATATGACTTTGAAATTATATTTGAAGCATCTGTATGGTTTAATGCTGTTAAATGTAATTACATCAAAAACTACTTCTTTGCAATTAAGTTGCTTTTATTTCCCACTGAAAATAATTAATTTTGTTTAGTGATTTTAAGTCTTTGAAAAAACAAACCACTTAATGGGACATTTCGGTTCATAGGTGTTATAAAAGGTATCATCTCTCTAGATCTGCTGACATTCAAAGCCAGTTTTTTGTGAAATAGTTGTTTTGAAACTTCACTCAGATCATATATCAAAAGATCCAGTTGGAGGCTCTTAAGATGGAATGATTGCAGGTTTTGTCTGAATGAACAGATTGAATTTTTATTCGAGAAAGAAACATCCAAAACACCTTCTTTCTTTAGAAGAGACCATGAATATTGCTGTGTTCAAATGCACTGTAGCTGTTTTTCTTGCTCCAGTAGTATCAAATGACAGCAGAGTAATAAGTGTATATTAAGTATAGAACACACACATATTACATGCAATATGAAATATACGATATCATATTTAATGGCTGTGTATATATTTTTAAATATCTGCCTTACTTATTTTGTTTTAACAATTTCAAATATATTTATAATTTAATTCAGCAACTGCATTTATCCCTTACTTTTGGAAATTTAGTTACTCTTTTTGACTTTCAAATGATAGATATGCACCCGAAGCAAATCTAACAGGGTAATGTAATTGCATCATGGCTCATTTCGCTAAAGTAGCCATGATGCCACCCTTAGCACAATACATATCTGTATCTATACTTACATCTAAGGACTCAGCAGGCGATAGTGAAAAAGACACATTTTCCAAACTGTTTTTTCAAAAATATTTTATCTATTCATATTCAGAGAAATGAGAAGGGAGAGAGAGAGAGAGGGAGAGAAAGATCAATCTGTGATTGCTTCTCACGCACCCTGCACTGGGGACCTGGCTCACAACCCAGGCATGTGCCCTGACTGGGAATCGAGCTGGGGACCCATTGGCTTGCACTCAATCCACTGAGCCACACCAGCCAGGGTTATTTTTCCTAATTTTATGGAGATTATAGTTTTATTGGACTAAACCATAGTATGTGTGAATGAATGAACAAACAAACCTATTTACCAACAAAAAACACTAAAGGAGCCATCAAATATCAAATATAAGAAGAAGCAATGCCCAAAAGAAGAAAGGCAAACATAGTAAGAGAGATTATGATAGCAGTCAATAAACTGAGTCAAAGGTTCTTAAAATATCAACAACGATGAAGTTTCTAGCCTCAGGTTGTTAAATTTACATATTTTGTTAAAAGAACTAATCCCAAGTGTGGTTTGCGTTCAATATTTTCCCAAATTTGCTGGTACAGTGAATCAACTGGAGTCTTTTTTTTTAAAGATTTTACTTATTTATTTTTAGAGTGAGGGGAAGGGAGGGAGAAAGAGAAGGAGAAAGAGCAATGCATGGTTGCCTCTCACATGGCCCCCACTGGAGACCTGGCCCGCAACCCAGGCATGTGCCCCAACTGGGAATCGAACCAGGACCCTTTGGTTCCCAGCCTGCACTCAATCCACTGAGCTACACTATTCAGGGCTCAACTGGAGTCTTTATTAAAAACAAAGTCCTTGGTCCCAATATGACCCTGTGAGTGAGTATTTCCTGGGGAATGCTAAGGTCTCTACTATTTCTGGCCCAGATTTACCTGGATATCAAGAAGCACCTAAATACAATAAATCGTGCATGACAGAGACAAGTTGTGGCTTCCAGTTGGCAGATAGTGACAGTTTACTTGGTCAATTTTTGACCTATGGAATCAAATTTAAGATACATGTATTTTTAAAACTTGTAAGTAAATTTCAGTGCATTATTCACGTGGATAGACTTTTGCAGAGAAGTAAAAGAAGTGCTATCTGAGGAAGATTTCACACATTCATAGACTTTTATAGACTGAAAGGATTTCAATATTGTCTTACATTTCTCAAAGCTTTCAGACTCAAAATATAGGTAGAGAAGTCAAATAAGCGGACATGCATATTTTTTTTTGTTTTTCAAATAGAAGTATCCAATAATTGATATTCTATCAATAATTTATTTTTGCCAACAAAAATAGCATTAGGTACAGAGACTGATGAGTGGTATCTTCTTATTCTATTTGACACAGTTAAGCTTCATGGTTCTATCAGGCCCACTCCCTTTAAAGAATGATGCAGATATTACTCTACACTAAGTGAACTATTGATCATTTAATTAACACAAGTTCAACACTTTTGTTCATTAAAAATGATATGATTAACAAGGACATTTACCTATAATTATTAATGTAGACTTGTAAAATCTACTGGACATAAAAAATAAGAACATCTTATCTGTATAGGTACTTTGCTTTTTTATCTTATCCATCATTTAGAGCAGTGCCAAGATTAGAAAAAAGGCAAATAAATTTGATTGATTGATTTTGGCTGAAAGGATTAAGGAGTTACAGAGAATCCATGACAAAAATTTTAAAACAGTTATCAAGTATTTTCCAGTTATATTGGTATTAAAACAGTATTTATTTGGCATCCACCCTATACCTGATATTGCACACACCGAGTCACATTTCAGCCTTATAAAGCTATGATATTTGTATCATTGTTTTTATTTTGCAGATAGAAAGTACATTCATATGTAAACAACTTAAACAGTGACACACACACAGCTAGAAAGTGACTTTCTGCCAAAGGATTTGGAGCCGATTCTGTTTGATTTCAGAGCTACCTGTGCCCTGGCACTCTTTCCATCTGGGGACATTGCCTTCAATTAGGTTTCTGTATTTGAAAAGTTAGGAAGACATACTATGTTTTATGTAGTGGAAAACAGGGTGTTGGATATCATTGCTTGTGCCAATGCGATGTTAAAGATGTCTCCATTATTATATCACTACCTATAAGCCAAAGAGCTCTGGCTGGTATGTCTCAGTGGACTGAGTGCTTGCCTGCAAACCAAAGGGTCACTGGCTTGATTCCCAGTCAGGGCACATGCCTGGGTTGCAGGCCAGGTACCCAGTAGGGTGTGTGAGAGAGGCAACCACACATTGATGCTTATCTCCCTCTCTTCCTCCCTCCTTTCTCTGTCCAAATATAAATAAATAAAATCTTAAAAAATGAAGCCAGAGATAGAGTTAAGTGATTCTTTAATCATTAGACACATATAGTAGAATTGAAGTAAATGGTTGGTGGAAGGTGGGAGCCACAGTTCGGGAGCGAGGTTACAGATAAGTAAGCTGAAGAAGCTAGAATGGTCTGTGTGATAACTAATCAGAGCAGGTGACATCGGTACCTATTCATGTTTAACTTAACATACATATATTTTTATATATTTGGAGTTATAGATAGGAATGCTTATAGATATACATAGGTTAATATAGATGAATTTACTTTTTGTCTGTGTCAGCTGAGAGAGCCAAGAAGCAGTGACACTCCAGGAGCAAGGAACATACCTGTCACCCAGGTGTTGGTTTCTAACAGCATTTTCCAATGAAAGAAACCAGTGCTACTAGGAAAAATAACTGAAAGTGAGCCAGTAAATAAGCAAGATGAACCTGGAGAAGCTGGTGATACAGTGCCAGGAAGTATGAAAGTGATATCTAAAACAGACAAACTCACAATTATAGGAATATGTTAAAGAGATATAAGAAGCAACCGAAAGAGTATTCAATGAGCAAGGTTAATAGCTTGACTAACAAAATAAATTACTAAATTAGAAACCAAATAGTAAAAATATCCATGTATCCATACTGATATAATAAATTAATAAATAAATAAGTAAATAGATATGAGAAAATAGACACATCTTTTGTGTAGAATAATTTCTAATAATTCCTAATAATTTAACCAGATACTCCAGTCTGAAGGAGGTAAAGCATGACTCTCTGTCTCTTCAGTGTGGCAACATATAGTGACTTCCTTCCAAAGAACACAGTAGAGAAAACTGGAGAAAGAATAACTTTACGGCGTAGGAAACAGATCAATGTGATCGTAGATGATCAAGGATAACAAGACAGTGATCAGTGACACTGATAGTATGTATCCTTGATATGATGTCATGAAAACACACTTCACCTCTGTAGTTTTCTCCTCCAAAACTAGAACTAAACTAAGTCTAATCATGAGGAAAATATCAACTCGATCCCAATGGAGAGAGAGTCTACAAAATGCCTGACCAGTATGCCTCAAAACTGTCAGCTAAAAGGAGCCTAAGGAGACTTGACGACTAAATGTAGTATGGCATGTGGCATGAGGTCCTGGGGCAGAAAAAGAATAATAAGTAAAAATTAAGGAATTCTAAATAAAGTATGGACTGAGGTCAATAATAATGTATCAGTATCGATTCATTGATGGTGATAGGTATGCCTCACTGTAGTAAGATGTTCCATTTGAGGACATCTAGGTATGGGGTATATGGGAGCTATCTGCACCATCTTGGTAATCTTTCTGAAAATATAAAACTATTTTAAATTTTAAGTTTAAAAAACTCAAAGAGACAAACTAATTAGCCTACAATGGGAACTGTTACTACCGCAAAGGATGGTTATTTTGATTATTATACTGGTACTCAAAGGTCAGCTCCAGTAGAAAAGCTACAAAACAGATACAATTAGAATGTTTCCACATATACAAAAGGTAAAGCTCAAAAGTTATGTAAATTATTTTGTTTTAGTCACAACTTGATCCCTTTAGTATTTTTTGTTCTTACACTAGGAATGTTAACAGCTTTACTTCATAAGCCGCAATGTTCTCGGCCATCATTCTCATTTTGTCCCAGGCTTACTTAATAGAGGTTTGAGTAGGTGAAGAATGAGCAAAATGTATCGGCGAGCAAGATGAATATGATATATTAAACATGCTCTTGATATTGAGGAATCTGGTTACAGTTATTTTAACACATTCGATGTTGTAAAGCACCGTGCAGTAGGCGAGGAGCGCTGCCACTCACAATTTGTGCATCATCATTATGTCCCCGGGAGCTGTCAGCGTCCCCGCTTTGAGCAGCTTTTACCCAAATGATACAGAGATGGTCTTGCCAGAGAGGATATTATGCCTAATCCACTCTGAGCTGAGAAGTGGTCTTCTCTCCTGATTCTGAACCATCTTTAAAGAGCACTCTGTATTCCACCTCTGAGAAAACCAAGTTTAGCAAACAATGGTGTTATTAAATCAAGTAGTCTTTGATAGCTACGTAATTTGTATTTCACTTTGATGGATGTAAGTAAAGAACAAAGTATTCCACTTCGGGCTGGTTAAGTGTGTGTTGATTCTTATTTGATAGCTTCACTCTAAAATGACTGATAATTTTATTAATTAATTAAGTTTTAAAATAAAGCACAAATCCTCAACTAATAAAATCCTAATATATGAAACTAAGATGAGACAAACTCAGCGTTGAATGATACATGATGATGTATGTATTTCCAATTATTAATTCATGCATTTCACAAATATTTATTAAATCTCTGTATGGAAAATAATTTTCTGGTTCTGGAAATATAGCAGTGAATGAAACCAAATTAAGTTTTGCCTTTCTAGAGCATACAAGTGAAATGCAACTTATGCAGAGAAAGGTGGCAACACCATCAAGTATTAGGTGAAAACTGAGCGTTGTCTAAGAAATGCATCAGTCAAAAAGAGAATGTTGTAAAGTAGTAAAATGAGTGAAAAAAGTTCAAGACTTTGTCTGCATATCTACTAACATGATGCAATAAATGCATACTAATAATGGGAAAGTCAGTGTAATTCAGGATTCAAGACAATTTATAAAGCTAATAAGTAATGGTCAAAGCACACTAAAAATATCCACTGTCTTCTGTAAGCCTCTATTACTTTTTCTACTTCAGTAAATTTGCTACTTTGCTACAAACACTTTAATGAACTAGAGGGTTCCACGTCTTACTTTTTCTTCTTTCTTGTCTTCTGGGTGCTTTGTCCATGGTGCAGAGTATGGTATGACTTGTCCTCACTTGGGAATCAACAGGGACTTTAAGTCTATACCACAATGTGGCTGGGGGAAATGCTGATCTATTACAACTTCCATGGGAGTAAACAAACTTCCATTTCAAAACTATTCATAGCCCTGGCTGGTGTGGCTCAGTGGACTGAGTGCTAGCCTGCGAACCAAAGGGTCACTGGTTGGATTCCCAGTCAGAGCACATGCTTGGGTTGCGGGCTGGATCCCCAGTAGGGGGAGCACAAGTGGCAACCGCACATTGATGTTTCCCTGTCTTTCTTCCTCCCTTCCCTTCTCTAAAAATAAATAAGCAAATAAAATATATCTTAAAAATAAACTACTTGTAGCTTATTTGGGCTTTGTATGCCCACTATGTGTTATAATATTTCAGAAAATTTTTGTGGAATTGGACATATTAAAGAAAACAAAGTAAGACTGAAAATATGCATCATTTGAACCTGAATATCACAAAGGTCTGTGATTAAAAGAATAAAAGTTCACATTAAAATACCAACGTCATCATCACCCTATTTTGGGTCTGTAAAACATGAGAAAGTTAAGTTTGCTCTCTTACAGATTATATGTCTTTTTATTTTAATTTTATTAAAAAGCATTCTTCACCCTTCAGTTTCATAGTTAACTTTGTTGACAATAATTTAAAAAATAAGTTTTTTTATGTATTACTTTCATTTTTTTAAACATCAATCACTCATTTCATATGTACTTATTAGACACTTCTCTGTCCCAAGTACTGCTCTAAATCTAGGGAGCCTGCAATGAATAAAATAAAAATATTCCTGCCTTCACAAAAATTACATTCTACTTGAGAGGACTGAAAAAAGCAAATTATAATTAAGATATGCATATTAGATGGTGTGAGTGCAAGAGCTAAGGAGAAAAATAAAACACTGCAGGAGCAGAGGGCATGGTGAGCTGAGGAGGGGTGAGGTGAATTAGTTACTCAAGTTGTAAAGTAGACACAAAGTCTCAGTGAGAAACCCGGAGGAAAGGGAGAGAGCTCTGGAGATGCACCTCTGAGTGAGGAATGTCAAGTGCAATGGTCCTTAGGAATATCTGATGTGCCTGAGGACGGAAAGCCTGGGCAGAGCTGCTGAAGAACAGTAGCAGAGGGTGGGGTGAGAGATGTGTGTGGGTCCTTATTTGAAATTCTGGGTTTGTGTTTTAGTGTTGATTAATTATATAAACACACACACACATACATACACATATATGCATGTGCATATATATATATATATATATGTGCATATATGCATGTGCACATACATACACATATATGCATGTGTGTGTATATATATGTGCATATATGCATGTGCATACATATAATATAAATTTAAATGTTGAATATATAGCGTATAATTTAATTTTACCAGATGTCTGATACTATTTATAATGTTCTGATATAGATGGGGCTATGTCTCTTGTTATACATTGCTCATTATGGCTGACATCTTTAACATCATGTATATACATTATATACATACATATTATAGCTAATATATATAGTATCACATACACACACCGTTCTTAGTCCATGATAGCATTTCCTATGTCTTTTATAAAAGCTAAAGGCTGCAAAAGTAAAGGTAGTCTACATCAGAACAATATTAGTTGATTCTTTTTTTAACATATTTGTTTTTAGACAGAGAGGGAGGAAGGGCGAAAGGGAGGGGAAAAAACATCAGTGTGTGGTTGCCTCTCATGTGCCCTCTACTGGGGACCTGGCTCACAACCCAGGCATGTGCCTTAACTGAGAATCGACCCAGCAACCCTTTGGTTCACAGGCTGGCACTCAATTCACTGAGCCAGGGCATTAGTCAATACTCCTTTATTATGTCACAGCCAGTGTCCATATAGGTCTCAGCAAACTGATAAAAATGGATGTTGAATCAAATATCCATGTGTTTGGAAATTTAAAATATCGAGACATATGTGAAATATATGTGAAATAAATATGTGATTTTTTTCTATTTTCATCATAAATGTAGTCATTTAATAGAATGGCAAATAACAACAGACACCATATTTGTTACTTCTCATGAATTATTTGTGGGAAGTGGAAACAATGGAAAATATTTATGGTTATATTTTCAAGATATACCAAATATTTTATAACATATTTTGAAGCAGAGCACACACTATATTTAATATGTGAATTTAATAATAATTATAGGAACCACATGATATAAAAAATAATAATTGATAAAAGAACCTTAAAGATGTAAAAATGTAGTAATATAGATAATTATGTATCTATTAGCATAATGGCATATATTATACAGAGTCCATAGATTTTAAAAACAGAAGATAGAACAGGTCATCCAAAACATCGTTATTCTTTAAGAAAATGTAAAATAATGCATTTATGTTTATGAACTTTATAGAAAAATGCAGTTAAGATTCTATGTAACTACAGTTTTACTATAGAAAATTCTCAGGCTCCTTAGTTGATTTATATTTGTAGAACACTTTACAATGTATAAATCTTTTATTATATAGAGAAGGTAAAATTGCTTTCAGGTTAAAAGAAAATTTAATTATTTTGGATTTTTATTATAGTACATTCCAAGAATGTCAATATATGTTACACACAGTTGTAATTTCAGGGCTCTGTAATCACATGACTCTTTATTTATACTATTTTTCAGCTCCCTCTCCAGTCACTAATGTGAAAAAAGGGAAGATTGCAAAGAACAGCATCTCTTTGTCTTGGCAAGAACCAGATCGCCCCAATGGAATCATCCTGGAGTACGAAATCAAATATTTTGAAAAGGTGGGACTAACACAATAAAGTATGCCCTTTCTCCTATTTTTCTGCATTTTAGGCCACTGCAATTATCCAATTTGTCGAAAAACATGTTGCAATTTTATGTGTAAATCAATGACAATTGATTCTGCAGTCATGATTATGGAGGCTAAGAGTGTACAGGAAGCACTCTATTTCTGTTCTTCAGCTGCCAAATAGTTTATGCTGCCTGGATACTGCCATGTAGTCTAACGTCACCTTAACTAGGTTTCACAGCATTACGAGATGAAGTCATAGGATGTTTCAGTGTCACAAATGCTCAAGTTGTTGACCTTCATTGGTAATAAGGTGTAGGACACAAAAAAGCAGGTGTAGCATCCAGCGACCCTGCATAAGACCTATATTGTGAAGGAAGTATGAGCAGATAAGATGTGTATGTCATGTATACTTTTTTAAAACCCATTACAAAGTCTAACACTGTAGCATCAAATTTATTTTAAAATTTAGGGCTCCAAAATTGGAAATGTGTGCCTCACGTTCCCTCTCTTTTCTCAATATCTTCATTTTCCCTGAGATGCCTCTTAGGTCCACCCTTACATGTTTTGCTATAATAGTATTTGAGGCCTGAAGGGAGTAATCATCCCTCTTTTCCTTTTCTGGATCCACAACCAATCGAGCTATTAATTAAGGAATAGTACAAATGGAGACTAAAGATGAGTCTCTAATTTCTAAAGCTTGACACAAGTATTTGGCTGAGATATGTAGCCACCATGAGTTTCCAAGTTCCAGCCACATTTTACTATGGTGTTTGTAGTCTGAATCTGAATGGCACAGGCCACTTAGAGCAACCTGAGTTCTAATAGAGGAGACTGAGAGGGGTGAGTGTCCAAAACAGCCTCTAATTGGACACTACTCAGAGTGTGTGTCCTATGACAGCAGGAGTGGGAATGGTTGTAGATACAATGCAAAGAATAAGATCCAAAGAGGGAGGCCACACTTACTAAACTGTCTCTTTCAGACTCACAGGTTGAATCACTCTCCCTCTTAAGGAAGAGTAAGGAAGTCCAAAACCTTACTTTGCAATACTTAGGCAATTGGCCAAGCTAGTACATTGGAAAAGAGAGGGGATATACATGATTCTTGTTGTACTAATGCAAAAATACCATTAAAAATGCTGATTTCCCTGGCTGGTGTGGCTCACTGGGTCGAGCACTGGCCTGCGAACCAAAGGGTCACCAGTTTAGCATGCTTGGGTTGTGGGCCAGGTACCTGGTAGGGAGAGCTCTAGAGGAAACCACCCATTGGTGTTTCTCTTCCTCTCTTTCTCCTTCCCCTCCCCTCTAAAAATAAATTAAAAAAATATTTTTAAAATGCTGATTTCTTATTAATGAAAATTACTTAAAACCCCAACATTTTATACACACACACGCAAAGTGTGAGAATATTGAAATATTTAAATGACTCATCACATTGTAGAATATATATTTTTTGTTTCTCTTTCTTTCTTTCTGTCTTTCTTCTTTGACAATTCCCTGTGTAAAGGTACAACAGAGTACAAAACAGTAGGGTGTGAGGGGAGGGGAGAGCAGGGCTAGTTAAATATTCTTTCTAGGTCTTGTATATCTATACAATGTTCATATATCACTGTTATAAATAGATCCCTAAGCAAAATATTATTACTTTTGAAATTGCTGCTCTACAAATGACAGTGGTAGCATTACACGTCACTATTGGATCATTAGGGAGCATAAGGAAGATACTAATGATATTTCACAAAAAATACTTTATCAGAAACATTAGTCTCCCACAATTCTCTAAGATAATATATCTCAGAAAAAACAGTGTTGGGATGTGGTTTATAGAGTTTATTATTAAAAGACACATAACTTAAATCAAGTAAAATATTGTTATATTAATATCCCTTACCAGTTCCTGTTCACCCAAACTGAAGTGCAAATCCTACAAGTCCACAATTTCAACACATTATATCCAAACATAATTTGTTAAATTAAAGCTTATATTCCTTATTTGTTTTATAAACTTTACTACTGTATACTAATGCAAAGCCAGATAACTATATATATGTATATACATATGAACATAGACTGAATGTTTGTAATTATTCTGTCTTCAAATTTATATTATAATTAAATTTGATTAAAATAATGAAATGCATGACATCTCAAAATATCTATACAACAAAAACTATACATTTGTGATTTTTTTGTGTTAAAACATCATATTCATTATCTCACTGTTCTGTAGGTCAGAAAACCAGCATGACTCTCATTGGTTTAAAGTCAAGGTGTCCGCCAGTCTGCATTCCTTTCTGAAAACTCTAGGGAGAATCCTGTTTCCTTGCCTTTTCCAACTCTAGAGGCCACCTGGCTTCCCTTTTGTCTTTAAGGAAATTATCCTATTTTCGTTCTTATGAGAAAACCTTGATTCTTTTACTATTACTCCCTAGCATATGCATGAGTCATATATCTATACATATCTATATCTATATCTACATCTATATATAATATGGAAGCAAAGATTTATCTTTTTACAATATTTTAAGCTACTATTAAATAGTTACTCAACAAGTGGTGGAACAGAGTTCTTTTCTATTAATATGCCTTCTAATAAATGTGATTCGTATTGTGGAATTTTATTTATAGTTAAATTTATTTTAAAATCATAATTTATTTCAAAGCCCTGGCTGGTGTAGCTCAGTAGATGGAGTGCGGGCTGGGAACCAGAGGGTCCCAGTTCGATTCCCCGTCGGGGCACATGCCTGGGTTGTGGGCCAGATCCCCAGTGAGGACCATGTGAGGAGCAACCATACATTGCTGTTTCTCTCCCTCTCTGTCACCCTCCCTTCCCATCTATTAAAAATAAATAAATAAATAAAATATAAAAAATAAAATCATAATTTATTTCAATAAGATTTGGTTTTATTTTAATATTTTATATATAATGCTGTATTAATATATTTTATTGTCTTTATAATTCAAAGTAATAATAATTTGGGGCAAAAAGAGTTCTACACATATCCCCAATAAATAAGTAATAAGTTACCTACTTACATGAAATACAGTCAGAGAAACTTTTTATATAATATTATTTGGGGAAGTTATTAACTTTTTAGGTCAATATTTTTCATTTTATATTGAAGCTATTAAACTCCAGACATTTTTGCCAAGCTAAATTATTGAACATTCCAATAAAATGCCTGTAAAGTTTTGTTTTGTTTTTTGATTTTTGTTTAACATTTTCAGAAGAAAAAAGAAGGATATGAGTTTTAATTCCACATATTAAGAACGGGTTCTGACAGGTTTCCAGAGTTCATTTTGAACCTTCAGAATGACACCACCACTTTATTGGATGGCTCTGGGCCAGACACAGGTGGCAGAGCTTTCCAGGGCTCAGGCATTTGCCAGCTGGCATTTCTGCCTGCAATTGCCCTGCTCTAATAGAGGTCATTGGGCCTCTCTGCTCCTGCATGGTGATGGGCCCGTTGCCATCTCTTAATTAAAGGCAGAGGCTAAGGGAAGCTGCCCCTTGGCAGGGTGTTAGCCAGCTGGCTTCTGCTGAGGCCCTCCCCTCCCTGCATGAGAACAGTGTTTGCTAAGGAGCTGGGGAAATGTAGCTCATTTGCTCAATGGGGGGGGGAGCAAGAAGGCAGCAAAAGCCATTTCACCAACCAAACACTTGGCAGCCTGTTGTCATGTAATTGTGGATTTTAAAGAGGTGTATATAGGGTCTGTGATATGTAAGAAATTAAAATAAAACAGATTGAAAAGAGTGGAGTAGAGGCAAATTTTGGAAGATATTTCGATTATCCAAAATGTGCATTTATGGGTTTTGGTCCCTTAGATATGAGCTTAGCTAAGCCCCTTCAATAAAATAGTGTTCTGCCAATGTGCAATTAGACCTGTGATAAGGAACCAAGGAATATGTATAGTGTTAACAAATAAATCTGAACATTACATAATTTTGTGCAACTTATATTAGAAACTGTATTATTTCAAGGAGCAGCTTTCCAGATTCCTTGGAATTTTTTTTTCTTCTCTTCTTTTTTTTTAATATTATTTAAATATTTTATTTTATTATTTATTTTAGAGAGAGGGGAAGGGAGAGAGACAGAGAGGGAGAGAAACAGCAATGTATGGTTGCCTCTCACATGGCCCTCACTGGGGACCTGGCCCGCAACCCAGGCATGTGCCCTGACAGGGAATTGAACCGGGATCCTCTGGTTCCCAGCCCGCACTCAATCCACTGAGCTACACCAGCCAGGGCTCCTTCTTTTCTTTTGTCAACAGTATTGATTTGTAATTTTTTTACAAAATGTACTAATTGTGACTTCATTAGTTAGGAGTTCCAACCATGTAAGCATTTTTTTTTCTTTTCCATAGAAGAAAATTTCATCATGCTGAAGGGCCAAATCAAATCTATTATAAAGATTTTGCTGGGTGCTATGTATATTATCTCCATCTCTCTATGTGCTCACATGCTCTTGATAAATAATTTCATCCAATTTTAAATGTCAAAAATAATAAATGGAACCACTTAAAAATGGAGCCTGAGCTGCCATCCCAGAGGAAAGGCCTTGCACACCTTAGGCCTGGAACCTTTGAAATGTTAAAACAGGGCAAATAACCTTTGGATTGGGCCTAGAGCAATATTATGCCCCGAAGACCACTTTGTAAAGATAACAAGAAAGCATATGACTATCGGTCTGATGACTACCGATCTGAAAATTAAAAAAAAAAAAAAAAAAAAAAGTTTTAGAGTTGAAATCACTGTTTTAGCTTATTTGCATCGATAGAAATGCCTTCCTTCTATTGATGGAATTGCTCCTCTTCCTTTCTCATAAATACCGCCCCCCACACTTGTCTCCTAACCAGAACAGTACTTGAGCTTCTGCCTGCATCAGTGCTTTACTGAATAGCTGTTCTTTTGACCTCAAATAAATGTTTGCTGCTTCTCACTTTGAAGGGCTTTTTGTATTTAACATATCAAAGAAAAAACTGAGGTTGAGTTGTGTACTCTCATTTACACACACTTGAACTATGTGGCTGAAATTCTAACACTGATATTCCTGTGTCCTTTCATGAAAATCCACCTTCTCTACATTATAAATGTTAATATTTTATGTAAAAGTCATAACTATATCAAATATATCAACTTTAGTCTTGTCTAGATTTCCCCAACTTAAATTCCCTTTAAAAATTTGCAAATATTAGCAAACACATATTTTATCATTTCTTACTGAAAATCACTGCCTTAATCACAGCCAAACTGTGAAGTATAATACTATTGAGAAAGTGTTGCATATTCACTCACACTCTTGAGCACACTCAGGACAGCAGTAATTGCAACACTTTATAGAAGCTATTTATCTCTTTTAAAGGAACACATCAAGATAATGCCTGTTTTTCTACTGCTCTCCACTTAGCATGTAAAAGGGGCATTAGAGTAGGTGACAGAAGATCCATAAATGAAGAAAATCACATTGCTAGGTTAAGTTTTACAGGGTTTAATTATCTACTTTATTTTTATTTATAAAAATTGTGTATTCATATCACATGTTTATTTTTATATTTAAGTATATTTTGTTGATCATGCTATTACCATTGTCCCAGTGTTTCCCCTTTGTCCCCTCTGCCCAGTATCCACCTTACCTCCAGCCTTTCCTCCTTAGTTCATGTCCATAGTTGTACATAAAAGTTCTTTGGCTTTTTCATTTCCCATACTATTCTTAACCTCTCCCTGTCTATTTTGTACCTGCCAATTATGTTTCTTATTCCCTGTACCTTTCCCCCATTTTCCCCTTTCCTCCTACCTCCTGATAGCCCCCCATGTGATCTCCATTTCTGTGATTCTGTTCCTGTTCTAGTTGTTTGCTTAGTTTGTTTCGTTTTCTTTTTGTTTGTTTTTTTATATTCGGTCATTAATAGTTGTGAGTTTGTTCTAATTTTACTATTCATAGCTTTGATCTTTTTTGTAAATAAGTCCCGTTAACATTTCATGTAATACTGGCTTGGTGATGATGAACTCTAGCTTTAGCTTGTCTGGGAGGCACTTTATCTGTCCTTCTATTCTCAATGATAGCTTTGCTGGGTAGAGTAATCTTGGTTGTAAATCCTTGCTTTTCATCACTTTGAATACTTCTTATCAGTCCCTTTTTGCCTGCAAAGTTTCTTTAGAGATATCAGCTGACAGTCTTATCAGGGAACTCCTTTGTAGTTAACTCCGTGCTTTTCTCTTGCTACTTTTAAGATTCTCTCTTTATCTTTAAGCTTTGGCATTTTAATTATGATGTGCCCTGGTGTGATCCTCTCTGAGTCCAACTTGTTTGATACTCTCGGTGCTTCACATACTTGTATGTCTTATTTCCTTCTCCAAAATAAGGAAGTTTTCTTTCATTTTTTCAAATAAGCTTTCAATTTCATGTTCTTTCTCTTCTCCTTCTGGCATCCCTATGATTTACATGTTTGCACGTTTGGAGATGCCCCAGAGCCTTCTTAATTCTCTCCTTGTTTTTTTTTTTTTTTTTCTTCTTCTTCTTCTTCTTTTTTAAAAATTCTTGTTTCTTCATTCTGTACAGGTTGACTGTTTATTTCTCCCTTATATTCCAAACTGTTGATTTGAACCCTGACTTCCTTCCTCCACTGTTGGTTCCCTGTGGATTTTTCTTTCATTCATTTAGTGTAGCCTTCATTTTTTCCCTTATGTGTTTGCCATACTCGAGTTCATTATTACCAGTGTGAGCATCATTTCACCAGTGTTTTGAACTCTATATCTGATAGGTAGGCTATCTCTGTTTCACTTAGCTATTTTTTCTCTGGTGGTGTTCTCTTCTTTCATTTGGGCCATATTTCTTTTTCTCCTCAATTTGGCACCCTCCCTGTGTTTGTGTCTGTGTATTAGGTAGAGCTGCTTTGATTCCCTTTCTTGATACACCTGTTAGGTTGTAAGGGGCAGGGCCTTAGGTATTTGCAAGGGTAGGGCAACCCTCTTCACCACTTTATGGTGCTGTATATGGGGGAGGGGTCAAAGAGGGAACAATGCTTCTTGGTCACTCTTTCCACATTTCCACTTACTGCCCACACTTCCAGTATGTCACTGATGCCCTTCTAGCTGCTGCCCTGGTGCTGAATCCTAGAATGGGTGGGTTTGCATACATTCTAGGACTGTGCGGGTCCTTTAAACAGACTTTCCTGTGAGACCAGCAGTTTCTTCTGCCACCTCAATCCCCACTGGTTTTTATAGCCAGAAGTTATGAGGCTTTATTTTCTAGGCTCTGGAACCCTGGCCTGCACAGTTTAGCTTAGGTCTGGGGTCACTCACTCCCCAGATATCCACCCCCCGGGTTTTATCTGCCACATGTGAATGTGGGACTGCCCATTCCACCCACGCCATCAGTGCTTCACTGCTGCCACACCATGTCCTCTCTGCACTGGCTCCCCATCTCTGCCCCTCCTACCCATTTGGGTGAATATTTCTTCTTTAAATTCTTGGTTGTTGGACTTCCATGCAGTTTGATTTTCTGGTTGTTCTTGTTGTTTTCTCTTTTGAAATTAGTAGTGATCTTTCTTACGGTTGTGCAAGGAGGTGAAACATGTCAACACATGCTTTCATCTGGGGCAAAAGTAATTATCTACTTTAAATCCTTTGGAAAATTCTTTAAAAATCCTAAACACTTTAAAGATTAAATACTATATTAATCTTTGTGACAACAAATATAAAGATAAATTGTTTGCCTGGAATTAATCAGAAAACCTATTCGGATTAGAAGTTAGACCATACTGATCGGGGAGAAGTTAGGATATACCTAAACCACAGTTAATTTATATGTTTGATGACATTCAATGAAGAATTATAAAACTGCTATAAAAGAATGTTTATAGAGTATATATTTTAGATTGTATGGTGATAGTATACATATATAGAAGCTGACTTGATGTTTCAAGTTATTAAAAATTAAAATAATAAATATGACAATTAAAACACATATTTTAGTTTAGTAAGTGTTTTCACATGCATTGCCCATTTAATTTTCACAACATTTCTGAGAATATCCAGATACCAATTCTCTACCCCAATTTTACTGAGTACAAAGCTGGAGATAAAAATTAGAATGGACTTGCTGTGTTTTAGCAGGTGATTTCAGTGTTCTCACTATAGCAATGTGCACAATATGCTGCTATTGATTGCAAACTTCAAGGGAGAAGGAGTGTATTTGAATTTATTTTGCATTTGAATAGCACTATGAAGATTAAATAATAACCATATTTCCTATAGATTGCTTGAGAAGTAAATGGTATATTCTTGTTTTTAGTATTTTTTCTCTTAGGAGAAAAAAGACTCTACGTGTTATTTCCATTAGATCTTTAAAAATAATCAGTGCATGGTTCTATTTGTAAACACAAAATTCCTTGAAATATTTTGAAAATGATGGTTTACAGTACACCAATCAAGTTATTGTAATTAAAGGACAATTCTTAGAAAAGATAAAAAAATTGTAACCATTACTTATCTTTAATTTATCCTTTAATTTCTATCAAAATATAACACACATAGAAGCACCTTAAGGAAAAGACAAGTTTAGCCAAAAATTCACAGAGAAAAATATGAGAGGAGAAGGTTCAAAACAGGGACTGTGTGTTTTAAATTTTTATAAGTCTAAGATTTTATATTCAGTGTAGTAATTTCACAGATATGAGGAGTTACAGGTGTTAGTCTAGACTTTTCCCAGCAATCAAAATAAGAACAGTTCATCTTTGTTTTAGTTTCCAAATGATCTTTCCAATGATTTTGTTTGTACTCTGTCTCCATTCACTACTCACTCAGCCTTAACACAAGTTACAAAAGTTTAAAAAAAGTTTAAAAATAGTAAAAAATAGTTTTTAGAATTAAAAAAAAAAAAAAAAAACTTTGCTCATATAAGTTTTTAAAAATACTAATTTAGACTTAAGGGACTGAAATGAAAGTTCTCCACTGAGGTACTCATTCCTTGTGCCAAGCCCTTCATATGATTTTGGATCAAATTCACTAAAGATAAAAAGCATGAGTCTTACCTGGTAGTAGATGAGGCACTGTCACCTTTTTCTATGAACAGACAGCATATTCAATATGCTCCAATAGGACATTTAAGAGATAAATGAGCACAAAAGTAACAGTACTAAAATAGAGTGTGTAAAATGATTTATCTCCTTCAAAATATATTTTAAGTGTGCAAATTTATTTTTGCCCAAGGTGAGTATGATAGAGGACACATGACAGATGATAGATGCCAGGTGAGTATGACAGATGAAGAATCTGTCACCTACCATCTATGAGTTCTACACAGCATTATAACTAGCACACCTGGACCGTGTACATGCTTTTTTCTAAAGCATTATATTTGTACTACAAGCAAATGCATTAGTTTCTGATTTGTTTTCTTATCTATGATTCTAAGTTTTACTGTCATTAGTAATTCATATGTTGACTTTTTCTTTATTGTATGTACATGATTCATCCAAGGACCAAGAGACCAGCTACACAATTATCAAATCTAAAGAGACAGCTATAACTGCAGAGGGCTTGAAACCAGCTTCAGTGTATGTCTTCCAAATTCGAGCACGCACAGCAGCAGGCTATGGTGTCTTCAGTCGAAGATTTGAGTTTGAAACCATCCCAGTGTGTAAGTCATTTTAATTACTGTCAACTCATATCTCTGTAATGGTTCCCAGAAAAGAGTCAGTGGATCAATACTCTCCCCAGGCATTCTGTCAGTCTTCGCTCCTTCTCTCTCTACCAGGCATGACCCTTTCAGGTAGGAAGGCTGTGCTATGCTATTTTGGTTGGTTAGTAGGTTAACACTTTGATCCCTACTTCTCATTGGATTAATTCTACTGGGGGGTGAAACATCAGGAGATCCTCAAGAAATGTTTAAAACTTGCTTTTAAAGACTTCCCTTCCTCTGCTCCATACTTTATTGAATTATGGACATTTACCTTTTACTTCGTTTATTGAACAATGCTATGAGGCTTAGCCTTTCTATGACAACTCCACAGGGAGCTTTCCTTAGTATTGAATTTGTCAAGAAAATGGTGCTCTCAGAAACTAATCTGATTGTTTCTAAAAGAAGCAAAATCTCTGGCAGTATCTCTGGAGGGAGGATATGGAAATATTCCTGGAAAGCCAATTTTTTGCCTTTTTCCCCATAAAATAGCACAGAACTTTTTCCTCTTTAATGTCAAACAAAATATTTAAATTACTCACTTGTCTTTAAAGGTAGAATTAGAAGAAGATAAATAACTTCCTTGTGTATATGTACATATAATTACACACAATATAAAAATCCATGTCATATAAAAAATAGTCATTTGGAAATAAAGAAAATAAAATGTCTACTCCCTCCTCTTGAAAACCAATAAAATGAGAGCTTACTTAGATTTATTTTGTAATGATTAGAAAAATCATTAAATTAAAAATTTAATAAACCTATGAAATAAAGATATTTAGGAAAATAAGTACACTCTTTTAGAGCATGTTTGACTAAATTATCTAGAAAATAACATTTTTATTATTTAAAAAGTAGCACCTTAGGTGTTCTTTAATTTTATAAAGACTAGGGTACCATGTAAACATTATAAATTACATTTTCTATGCAAAAATTGAATGTCTGAGGTTTAATTGAGACTACTGATATTTGAACACGATACTATTCAGAAAAGTTATTTAATAAAGAATAAATTAGGCCATGGCTGGTGTAGCTCAGTGGATTGAGTGTGGGCTGGGAACCAAAGGGTCCCAGTTCAATTCCGAGTTGGGCACATGCCTGGGTTGCAGGCCAGGTCCCCATGAGGGTTATGTGAGAGGCAACCATACATTGCTGTTTCTCTCCCTCTCTTTCTCCCTCCCTTCCCCTCTCTCTAAAAATAAATAAAAATAAAAAAAGAATAAATTAGTTTCAAAGTTTTTATATTGGCAACGGATTGATGATTTAATCATACACCTTGCATCCTAAACTAGATTTATGACAAAAGACTTCTTATGTAAACTACCAACTCTCATAGGCCTTGTTTCAATTTTGCTGTCATTAGTAGTGTTTGTGTGGTTTCCCAACTCTGAGAACAAAGCCATCAAATAGTATCTTGGGACTTCCCATCAAGAAGATGCCATAGAAAAACATGCTTGCTTCCTCATACAACCACATCAAAATTACAACTAAATCATGAAACAACCATCACTCAGAACTGTCGGAAATTGAGTTGAACGTTAAGTCTGACAACTACAGATTTTAAGAAACCACATGTATCCAGACTGGTAGGAGGGTTGGAGATACATAATGGGCTGGCCCCAAATCCCTGTGTGGTGGATAAACATTTGGGAGGGACATCTTGGGAGTGAGGACTCGCAGCCTCATACCAGGCCCCCCAGCTCAGGGTTCAAGTTCCTGGAAGATATGTTTCCATAACTTCTGGCTGAAAAAATCATCAGGGACAGAGTCAGTGGAAGAAATTCCTGGAGTCCCAAGCAGTTCCTCTAAAAGAACCCACACATGGACTTACTCAGACTCACTCCCTCTGAGCTCCAGCACCATTAGCTTGAAAGGCACAAGTGGCATACAGGGAGGAACTAAAATGGCTGGCATCAAGGAAAGAGCTGGGGGACAGCTTTCTCCTAGACAGAAAGCAGGTAGAGGCCATTGTCCCATTTCTGAACCCAGACCCCAAACAGCTACAGAGGCAGCATTTGAGGACCATAACTGAGACTCCATCAACCTGGCTAACACTGTTTGCACTGCCTTGTATATACTCTGAGACTTACATCCCATCCTAATCTATTAACAGAGACTTTTCCATATGAATGGCTGGTCTTGGCTCATGTTTTACAACTTCCTAAATCCTCTCAAATAAGCAATAGCTGGCCTCAGGGAGTCTCCCATCCTCATACCTCCTGGTAACTGGCCCAGGCCCAACTCTGGCGGTTGCTAGCTTAGATTCACAGCTTGGCTTCACCTGGGAATATTCAAGCCCAGCACAAGTAGCAGCCATCTCTGATTGCTTTATAGCCTAGGCACGATGGCCCAGGAAAATACAAGAAGGGGCTGACCTTGGCCTGCACCGCTTAGGAAATCCCAGAGCCTGGTGCGCTCAGCGGACAGCTACAGACCACATTGCAGCACAACCACCCTGCCCCTGTACATCTGATCCTCCACAGAGAGTGGCAGTTTGTGGTCACTGATCACAGTCAGTTCTTGTAGCTGACTGACCTGAGTTAATCCCTCCTACAAGAGATTAGTGTACTCAGCTCACATGAAGGGCACACCTCAAGTATCCAGTGTGGGTGATAGGGAGGCTGTGTCACTGGATCCTAAAGTACACCTATGACATTAGATCACACTACCAAGATAAGGCATCATAGCAGCTCTACCTAATACTTAGAAACAAACACAGGGAGGCTGCCAAAATAAAGAGACAAAGACACATGGCCCAAATGAATGAAGAGATCAAAACTCAAGAAAAAGAACTAAACGAAAAGGAGATAATTTTTCAGATGCAGAATTCAAAATACTGGTTATAAGGATGTTCAAGGAACTTAGTGAGGACCTTAATGGCATTAAAAAATCCAATCAGAAACAAAGGGTACACTAATTGAAATAAAGAACAATGTACGGGGAAACGACAGTTGAGTGGCTGAAGCCAAAAATCAAAAAAATGATTTGGAACATAAGGAAACAGAAAACAATGAGAACCCCCCCCCAAAAAAATGAGGATACTGTAAAAGCCACTGGGGAATTGTCAGTCATTCTAACATTTGCAGCATAGTGGTGCCATAAGGAAAAGAGAATGAGAAAGAAATTGGAAATCTATTTGAAAAAATAATGAAAGAAAACTTCCCTAATTTTGTGAAGGAAATAAACGTGCGAGTCCAGGAAGCACAGAGAGTCCCAAACAAGATGGAGGCAAAGAGGCCCACTCCAATACACATCGTAATTAAAATTCCCAAGGTTAAAGGTAAAGAAAGAATCTTAAAAGCAGTGAGAGAAAAGCAGTTAGTTACCTACAGAGGAGGTCCCATAAAACTGTCAGCTGATTTCTGAAAAGAAATTTTGCAGGCTATAGGGATTGGCAAAAAATATTCAAAATCATGAAATGTAAAGACCTAGAGCCAAAATTGTTCTACCTAGCAAAGATATCACTTAGAATGAAGGGCAGAGAGAGAGCTTCCCAGACAAGAAAAAAACTAAAGGAGTTCATCATCACCAGACCTTTATTATCTGGAAGGTTAATGGTACATATTTAAGAAGAAGAAGAAGATCAAAACTATGAACAATAAAATGGCAATACATATCAACAATTGAATCTAAAAAACAAACTAAGCAAACAGAAAAAAACAGAGACAGAATCATGGATATGAGAGCATTTTGATAGTTTCCAGAATGGAGGAGGGTGTGGGGCAATGGGTAAAGAGATGAGGGGATTAAGAACTACAAACAGGTAGTGACAGAATAGCCATGGGGATGTAAGGTACAGTACAGGAAATGGAGTAGCCAAAGAACTTATATTCATGACCCATGGACATGAAAATGTTGGGGAGATTGCCTGAGGGAGTGGGTGTGTTGGGTGGCAGGGGACAAAGGAGGAAATCTTGAGACAACTATAGTAACATAATGAACAAAATATATTTAAAAAGACAAATAGCATCTCATAATGTTACTGAGTTAGTCGATAACAATACAGAATGAACTGATGGTAACCAGCCTGAAGCAGGGAGGGCAATAACAGAGGAAAGAAGGGGAAGGGTCCTTAAGAAGCACCTACAAAGGACCCAGGGACAAAGCCAATGGGGGGAAGGATTGAGGCTGGGAGGAGGGTTTGTGGGAGAAAGTGGTGGCGGGAAAATGGAGACAACTGTACTTGAACAACAATAAAAAATATGCAAAAAAAATTCCATTCTTAAAACAAGATTCTATTTAGTTTTAGGATGTTGGTATGTTCAGCAACTAGTGTTTTTTTCAGACTTTTATATACCTTTCCTTACTTTTTTATTAAACAGTAAATTCTGGATATGTCAAAATTCATTAATCTGATAATGGAGACAACTAATATGAGGTCATTTTCCATAAACCTTTACAAAGGCTTATGTGATGCTGTCTACTTTTCATACTCTTCCACACAATTTCTAGAGGAAAATAAATATCACTCAAATATTTATTACTACAAAAGTTGACTGTTGTGTTATTAATAGATACTAAAAGCTTTTCAGGGCTGTTTTGCCTCCCAGCTAGTACTGTAGAATTGTTTTGTACTCAAGCATGTATACATACATTTGCAAGCATTTTACAAATGGCTTTTTCTTTGTACAAAGTATCTATTACATACCAACCCCTTTTGACCTTTATGTAGACACTCTTCGGGATATAATCCCACAAGGAAGTATTGAGCGCCTATTATATATTTGTCTTTGTTAGGTTCTGGGGAAATCACCATGAGAAACACATGGAAACTGCTCTCCAGAGAATAAGAATGAAGCCTTTTCATTCTAAAGGGTAGAATATTTGTTACAAAGCCATTTCAGAATAATAATTATATTTATTACACACAATTTTATTTTATTTGTTCCCTACACATCAAAAGATTTTTATTGTAGGTACTGCAAGTAACTCAACTTTAGGGAGCAATCAGTCACTCCTTACCAGAGGCTTTGAGTCAAAGAAGGAGTCATAGGGAGTTTAAGAAGATACATGTTGATAATTAAAATAACCTCCCTTTGTATAGCATTCATGTCATATGTCATTCATTTGACAAATATTTGTGTAATATTTTGTGTAATTACTTATTTCACTGGGAAATTATTTAATATCAAAATTGAGAATTTCAAATTCATATAGTTTTTCTGTAACAGTTTAGAAATACTATAATGCAGAAATTATAATATGTTAAACATATTTTCATTTTGTTAGAATAAAATAAAGTTATCAACAATTTCCATTTGGTGGAGTGTCTGCTAAGAATACTGGCTTTCATGAATAACCAGTTGTAATGAAAGTCTATCTTACTCAGATATGTTAGGAAGAAAATTATATGAAAATAATTGCCTTGAGCACACAGTTTAAAAAGAATACTATAATTATTCAACTTATAGTAATGATACATTGACACAGTATGCTATTGATTTGCATATTTAAAATTATTAATATATGTTTTACTTCAGTCATAAATTTTAAGAGCTTTCCTTTTCATCTAAACTACCTTGTATGTCACAACTATACCCCTGAAATCAAGTGCAATATTAGTTTAAGTCATAATGTGAAAGTTATTTATTTATCTTTGACCTTAACATGAAGATTTAGATAGAAAATCTCTAATTATTCTTTCTCCGTCAAGCTTTAGTTTATATTTTATAACTAAAATTATTATCCACTTTCATTTTTTTACTTTTAAATTGTCATTTATTGCCTATTTTTTATTGTTGTTCAAGCACAATTGTCTCCACTTTCCCTCCACCAGCATCCCCTGCCCCTCCCACCCCCACCTCCCACCCCAACCCTCCCCAGTTTGGCTTTGTCCATGGGTGCTTTATAGTTAATCTTTTCTAACCCTTCCCTTTCTTTCCTCCGTTATCTCCCTCCCCACTTCCAACTGGTTACTGTCAGTTTGTTCCTTATTTCAAAAAATATCCATTTTAATTTTGTTTTCTATTTAAAATTGGAAAACAAAATTGACCCCCTATATTGTTCTTATTCCCAACAGCAATGAGAAAAACACCAACAAATAAACTTAACATGAAATAAAACCATCCGTCCAAATTAGTTAGCTCTTTTTTTTTTTAACATAAATTGTCATGTTACTTTGAGAGTATCAATGAATCTGTCTCAATCCCTTGTCCAAGATTTACCAAATACCTTTGTGTTTCTTTTATAACTTTCCCCCCATGGATTACTTCCTTTCATCAAGTCTTACTTACTGATTCAAATCTGTATAATCTAACTGTTGACATAAAGCAATTCTGTCTTTTATTGAGATAGTTAAAGATTCACAAGCAATTGTAAGCAATAATACAGAGAGAACTCTTGTACACTTTTCTGTTTCCCCCCAGTGGTAGCATTTTGCACACCTATAGTATCATATTGACATTGTTGCAATCCGCCAATCTACCCCACATTTCCTAGTACTCCTTTGTGTGGGTCTGTGATTGTGTGCATGTGTTGAGTTGTATAAAATTTGCTCAATTGTGTAGATGTGTGCTTCTATCATCACAGTCAAGATACAGAATAGTAAAAACATCACAAGGATCCTTTGTGTTGTGATTTTTATAACCACACCCATTTCCTTTGGGGAAAACTCCTATTCTATAACTAATTTCTGGCCACCATTAATTTATAAATATCCAGTTCTAAAATTTGACATTTCAAAGATATTTTATAAATAGAATCGTGCAGTATGTGGGCTTTTAGTTTGAAATTTACTTTTCTTCACTCGGCAATGAGATTCATCCCAATTATTGTGTGTGTCAAATTTGTTTCATTTTATTGTTGGGTAGTCTTTCATGGTACATATGTCCCACAGTTTGTTTAGCCATTCCCCTGTGTGAGGGACATCTGAGCTGATTTCAATTTTTGCTCTTATAAATAAAGATACTATGAACATTCAGGTACATGCTTTTGAGTGAAGCTAAGTTTTCATTTCTCTGGGATAAATACCTGAGTGAAATTGTTGGATCATGTGATAATTTCTTGTTTAATATAGTAAGAAGATGCTCAATTGTTTTCTAGAGTGGCTGAATCATTTTATAATCCCACTAGCAATGAATGAGTGATTAGTTTCTGCACATCTTCATAAGCATTTGGTGATGCCGCTATTTTCTTTTCTTTCTTTTTTTCTCTTTCTCTCTTTCTTTTTCTTTTTCCTTCTTTCTCTCTCTCTCTCTCTCTTTCTTTCTGTAATTTTGAACAGTTGGGTAGTGATATCTCATTGTGGTTTAAATTTGAATTTTCTTCATAGTTAATGATCTCTTTCAAGTTTATATTTTCCTGCCATGCTATTCTAAATTTCCCCACTAAGTCTTATGCACTCATGTTATTTTTAAAAATAATAACTTTGATCTATTACTTTGATTAGAAAATGAATAGATACTTACTGCTTTGGGAAACATCTCCCATTCTCCTACTACCCTTCTTTGCCTCTTATCATGTGGCTTAACAAAAATCTCTCACCTTCAATTTTAAGTGTTTAAAAATGTAGCTAAAATTTGGAGAACATCTTTGTAATATGCATTTGCAGCCAAGTATGTGGGAAGCACAGTGAGAGAAAACAATGTGATTATTTCAGGGATGACAGAGATATACAATGATTCAAAACAAAACAAACAACAAAAAAAAACACTGTTATTTACTAAAAATATTGATTTTCATGAATGTTATCCTCTCCTAAGTGCATTAAACTGCTCCAAAATTTGCTTTTAAGTATTCCTCCCCAAACTTATCAGCTATATGTTCAACACTACATCTTAAATAAACTTTAATAAACATATATAAAATAGGAAGTATGAGCGACTAGCAGTTCACATCTTTAAAGAGTAAAAGTTTTAACAGTTTTTTAAAAGGATAATTATGGATCACACTGAACTTCTGATTTTTTTTTCTGCTGCTGAAGGATGAATGACTATGGAGGCATTGTCATCAGCTTATTATTTTCAACTTGGTCCACATAATTATTGATGCTGTCTGAGCATACACAGGAATAAATGATTCAAATATTGGTGAGTTATTTATTATTATAAATAGCTCACAAATTAATACAAGTATATGAAATAGTCAATGATTAAAAACCACCAAAGAACCCTGACCAGTGTGGCTCAGGTGGTTGGGCATTGTCCCACAAAGCAAAGTGTCACTCGTTCCAACCCAGGTCACGGCACACTTCTGGGTTGTGGGCCAGTCCCCAGTTGGCATGTTTGCTAGAGGCAGCTGATCAATGTTTCTCTCCCACAGCGATCTTTCTCTCCCTCTTCTTCATCCTCCCTTCCTCTCTCTAAAAATAAATAAATATAATCTTAAAAAAATAAAAGAACTGAGAAAGTGCTGCAAAATTAAAAAAAAAAAAGAATTCTTCCTCAGAGGCACTTCATCTAATTTTATATTATACAAAACATTTTATTTTAGTAGATAATATATAAATATGTACAAATATGAGTGCTTGTGATATGACATTACTTGAAAACATATCATAACTATATTAAGTTAAACATTTGAAAAAGTTTGGTATGCCATTAATGATTACTTTAATGCAAGATGTCACCTCCTACCTAGGTGTATATTTAGCACATTGTTAAATTTTTCTTATCAATTATTAAAAATGAAGTATTTGAGAGTACTAAGCACCCATAATTTTTTCTTCAAAACAACACTATGGTTAGCCCGAAATTGCCTTGTTTTTAATCACTATATCTGATTAATTATGCCCCTGTCTTTCAAAACTATACTTTGGAGCATTTCCAAACAGGTAAATTGAGACTAGAAAGATAAGTTAGGGTCAAAAATAGAAGCTTTAGAATGAGAGATAGAGAACCTGGTATTTTTTTTTTTCATAAGTAGTAAGTGTCTATTAATTTCTTGATCAGAGAAACAAGATCAAAGCAATAGTTTTGAACATTGTATGTGTGTACTTTGGAGGCAAAGAAAACACTGAAAACACTGTGGATCATATTCTAGTAGTATGATTTCAAAAACTTTAAGCTTTAAAACCTTCATCTTTAAAAGACCTGTGTATATTTTCTAGCAGATTTTAATCAAATTGGTGAATGTGATATTAGAAAAAAACATAAAACACGAACAAACCATAAAAGAAACACAAAATATTTGGCAGTTAATAGGTAAGTAGGTGCTAAGAAAATTTAGTGATAGCTAAAAAAAAAAAAGAGATTGAGTTTGTCTGGTTTGTTGGTTTGATTTATGGTATGTTTATTTATAGATGGATTTTAAGGCTCTTGAAGATAGATATAATATAATGGCTAATTTCATACATGTCCATTTTATGTGAAAATAAAATCTAAATAAAGGAAAATAGTCTTTTCAAAATACAGTGATGTTTTGAAGAGATATAAGATTCAGAGACACACGTTTGGGACTCTCCAACTCTCCAAGTTATAGTTAACTGATATCATGGAGCAAAGAAGTACTCATGAGATGGAGGTCAAGAAGGACGTAGGAAGAGAGAAAGACAGCAAATGAGAGAAGGAGAGAAATGTAGCTGGTCAGGAGCCAGCATTTGTCAGGAATGGCTCACTCATAAGGTGTGGAAAGAGAATGTGGGGCCAACAGGCCGGAAAAAGCAGTGCTCAGAGTGGGAAGAAGATAATATGGCTTATCTGATGTTATGGAAATCAAGAAGAGGAGAGTTTCAAAAATGAACCTTATGGTCAACAAGATCACATATCTTTGTATTGCGCATGGAGGTAAACGGAGAAGTACTCATTGCATTTGGCACATATATCATGCATAGAGCTGAAAGGCATAAGGGGAATTTCAGAGACCATAATACAGTTGGGTCTTAGATGAAGAGAATAGGTCTAGATCAGTCCGTCAGTATGCTGAAAAATAGGAAAAAATAAGGATGGTGAATAAAGCAGAAGATATCAATATTTAGAAACAATCTTTGCAATTTATTTAAGCCTGGCAGTAGTTGAAGTACTACACTAAGTGCTTTATATGTATAATATTTAATCTTAACAGAACTATAATCATTCAAGGAAATTATTCCTATTTATAAGTGAATGAAATGAGAATTTATA